>APFE030331990.1:40031-53715 GCA_000404065.3 Pinus taeda
CGCCCTAGCTGGTTTATTTTCAACTCTGTTTGTAAGCATATTTCAGTGTTTTCCATTAATGAAATGAAGTATTATTTCCGCTGCATCTTTCTGTATATGGTTATCTCTGTATTTTGTTGTGTTCCTATTTAAATACGGATCAGTGGTATCAGAGCAGTCTGCTTTTTCTCTGTTTTTATTTCGATGTCCCTAACAAGGTCAGGATATAAGGAGTTAGGGCTTGAACTGGTCAAAACTTTGAAAGACCAACCTCGCAAACCCCAACGACCTCCCATAGAGGTTGAGAAGAAAGATGAGGGGGTAGGAGATCCTATCAAAATATTGCTCGAAGAAGCCCTCGAGCGACAATGGAACGTGATGATGGACAACTTTGCCTAGATCCTTCAGCGGCTACCTAGAAGTGACGCATCGGCTTCCAGTAGCTACTATGGAAATGCCACGCCCTTTAAGGTACAAGTTAATTTTGAAATCCCCATATTCGAGGGTCAGATAGATGCAGATGCCGTAGATAAATGGTTAAATCTGCTAGAAGGGTATTTTTCTGTTCATGAATTTTCAAGTCGGGAAAAGATTGTTTTCGCTCTTCTCAATGCATCTCCCCACGTCAAGGACTGGTGGGAAACCTACTGCGAGCAGAAGGATGAAAGCACAGGCTCACTATTTTTAGCCGCACCCACTTGGGATTCATTCTGATATGCCATCAAGGAGCAGTACTACCCTGTTAAAAGTTATGAGGACAAATACATCAAATGGACCACACTACGGCAGGCACGAGACCAAGATGTGCCGGAGTTCACAAAAAATTTTCATACCCTTCGGACATAGTTGGGTATCAAAGATTCTGAGCTGCATATGGTACTCAAATACCACGGTTGCCTACATAGATACACCAGGAAGAGATGGAGTTCTTGAGAATCTCCTCACTTAGCACAACATACCGATACGCTGTCAAAACCGAGCAAAAGCTCAAACAAAAGAAGCGAGGATTTGTATTTGCAAATCCGAAGCCCAAAGGACAAAGCCAAGGTGGGGTGACCCAAGACAACCCATCGAAGCTGCAAGAAAAGAACAACACCATGAAGCCAAAGAAGGACACAGGAAAGTGGTATGAGCTCCACAAGAGTCCCACTCATAACACAAGTGAGTGTCGGACCAAGTAGTCGCTAGTGGCCGAGTCGAAGGCTTTCCAATCAAATACATGTTCTGACCCTGATCCAGAACCCGACAAGGGGAATGGCAAAGGGAAGCAGATCATTGATGCAGATCCCAGTGCCACTGTTGCCACTACCAACATCTAGAAGAATGAGCCCGAAGAGCCAGAGGAGGGGGAACGTCTTTCCCACTCACATATGTGGGTGAAGGGTTCACTGTTGCAATTCATTGTCGACAGTGGTAGCCAAAAGAACCTTATTTCAGCAGAGGTCGTGAAGCGGTTGGGCCTACCAACTACACCACACCCACAGCTGTACAGTATCAGGTGGCTTCATGAAGGACGAGATCTCAAAGTTCGCTATCAGTGCCGCCTTCCCTACAGCATCAAACCATTGAGAGACGAGGTATTGTGTGATGTTACACCTTTGGATGTTTGTGATGTATTATTAGGCCAATCATACTTGTGGAGGCGACATGCTATGTATGAGTCAAGGCCTCGTGCTGTCATTATTTCTTTGAATAATTCATTATACAGGATACCGGAGGTAGCCTCACCTATGACCACATCTTCGATCACTGCTAAGAATGGCAGATAGCTCATCTCCCAGACCATGAAATTCATCTGTATGGTTAGCTCCCAAAGTAAGGGGAAGATCGTTGCTACATCCATGACCCCCGTAAAGGGTTCCTCCATGTAGAAGCAACAGCAACAAAGGGATACAGTCATGACAGAACACAGGAACAACTTCTCCTCACTCACAAGGGTACCAAATAAGTTTCAGGTGGGCGACAAAATCTGGTTACATCTGCAGAAAGAATGCCTTACAAGATCCCATCAGAGGCTCCGACCACTCTGCCATGGTCCTTACATGAGTACCAAGGCTATGGGAAACAATGCTCTGAAGCAAAACATTCCTCCATTCCTTCACTTGCACCGAGTGTTCAATGTGGATCATTGTCAACTATTCTTCCCACCATTTTTGGACACTTTAGAGATTGCAGAACAGCTCACCAGCGAGCTAGCTCAGCAGAAGATTCCTCATCTCAGGGAGGAACTCAACGCAATGGGGACCATTTCTTCCTAAGGGGGGAGGAATGATCCAGGTGGATGTTGGTGGCGGCCCACCTATCCCATTTGGACCCCTGCAACTGTCTCTTTCATTTTTTCAGTTTCCGTAATTTTAGCACAATTTACTATTTTTAGCAGTTTTTTCGGGTCGTGAACTTCCAGAGCCGTTTTGAGGCCCTAAATGACTTTTTTGGGGAAATTTGGGGGCAATATGGGTACATGCACCGATGTTGCCCTTCCCAAAGTGGTAGTTCTCGGATATATATTTCTAATGAGATATCATACGGGTCAAATGGAGATCATATGCTAAAGTTACAACCCCGGGAAATTGATGTACCAATTTACCTGAAACGGGGCCCACAATTTGGCGTTTCATCTTCTAGGGTTAGGTTTTGGAATGTGACGGGGTTTCCATTGTTTCTCAGCAATAAATAGGCCTTCAAGCCTCATTGTAACATGGTTTAGAATAGTTCAGAGGAATGCAGCCGCCACATCTCTTCTCAGAGATAAGTTACCATCGCCCTAGCTGGTTTATTTTCAATTTTGGTTGTAAGCATGTTTCAGTGTTTTCCATTAATGAAATGAGGTATTATTTCCACTGCATATTTGTGTATATGGTTATCTCTATATTTTGTTGCATTCCTGTTTAAATCCGGATCAATGCTATCAGAGCAGTCTGCTTTTTCTCTGTTTTTCTTTGCATGTCCCCAACGAGGTAGGGATATAAGGAGTTAGAGATTGAACTGGTCAAACCTTTGAAAGGCCAGCCTTGCAAAACCCGATGGCCTCCCATGGAGGATGAGAAGAAAGATGAGGGGGTAGGAGATCCTATCAAAATATTGCTCAAAGAAGCCCTTAAGCGACAACAGAACGCGATGATGGACAGCTTTTCCCAGATCCTTTAGCGGCTACCCAGAAGTGATGCATTGACTTACAGTAGCTACTCTGGAAATGCCACACCCTTTAAGGTACAAGTTAATTTTGAAATCCCTATATTCGAGGATCAGATAGATGCATATGCCGTAGATAAATTGTTAAATCTGCTAGAAGGGTGTTTTTCTGTTCATGAATTTTCAAGTCAGGAAAAGATTGTTTTCGCTATTCTCAAGGCATCTCCGCACGTCAAGTACTGGTGGGAAACCTACTGCGAGCAGAAGGATGAAAGCAGAGGCTCACTATTTTCAACCGCACCCACTTGGGATTCATTCCGGGATTCATCAAGGAGCAGTACTACCCTGTCAAAAGCTATTAGGACAAATACATCAAATGGACCACACTGCGGTAGGGATGAGACCAAGATGTGCCGGAGTTCACAAACATTTTTCATACCCTTCGCACACAGTTGGGTATCAAATATTCTGAGCTGCATCTGGTACTGAAATACAACGGTTGCCTACATAGATACATCCAGGAAGAGATGGAGTTCTTGAACATCTCCTCAGTTGGCAGAGCATACTGATACGTTGTGAAAATCGAGTAAAAGCTCAAACAAAAGAAGCGATGATTTGGATCTGCAAATCCGAAGCCCGAAGGACAAAGCCAAGGCAGGGTGACCCAAGATAACCCGTCAAAGCCACAAGAAAAGAACAACACCACGAAGCCGAAGAAGGACACAGGAAAGTGGTGTGAGTTCCAGAAGAGTCCCACTCATAACACAAGTGAGTATCGGACCAAGCAGTCGCTGGTGGCTGAGTTGAAGGCTTCCGAATCAGATACATGTTCTGACCGCGAGCCAGAACCCAACAAGGGGAAAGGCAAAGGGAAACATATCATTGATGCAGATCCCAGTGCTACTGTTGCCACTACCAAGATCTAGAAGAATGAGCCCGAACAACCAAACGAGGGGGAACATCTTTTCCGCTCACAGATGTGGGTGAAGGGTTCGCCGCTGCAATTCATTGTCGACAGTGGTAGCCAAAAGAACATCATTCTAGCAGAGGTCATGAAGTGGTTGGGCCTACCAACTACACCACACTCACAGCCGTACAGTATCGGGTGGCTTCATGAAGGATGAGATCTCAAAGTTCGACAACAGTGCCGCCTTCCCTACAACATCAAACCATTCACAGATGAGGTATTGTGTGATGTTACACTTATGGATGTTTGTGATGTATTATTAGGCCTGCCATACTTGTGGAGGCGACATGCTATGTATGAGTCAAGGCCTCGTGCTGTCATTATTTTTTTGAATAATTCATTATGTAGGATACCGGAGGTAGCCCCACCTACCACCACATCCTTGATCACTGCTAAGAAAGGCAGCATGCTCATCTCCCAGACCAGGAAATTCATCTGTATTGTTTTATCCCAAAGTAAGGGGAAGATCGTTGCTACATCCATGACCCCTGTAAAGGGTTCCTCCATGTAGCAACAATAGCAACAAAGGGATACGGTCATGACAAAACACAAGAACAACTTCCCCTCACTCATAGGGGTACCACATAAGTTTCAGGTGGGCGACAAAGTTTGGTTACATCTGTAGAAAAAATTCCTTACAAGAGCCCATCAGAAGCTCCGACCACTCTGACATGGTCCTTAAATGAGTACCAAGGCTATGGGCAACAATGCTTTGAAGCACAACATTCCTCCATTCCTTCACTTGCACCAAGTGTTCAATGTGGACCATCATTGAGCATGCTTCCCACCATTTCAGGACGCATCAGAGATTGCAGAATAGCTCACCAGCGACCCAGCTCAGCAGAAGCTTCCTCATGCCAGGGAGGAACTCAATGCAATGGGGACTGTTGCTTCCTAAGGGGGGAGGAATGATCCAGATGGATGTTGGTGGCCACCCACCTATCCCATTTTGACCCCCGCAACTTTCTCTTTCCGTCTTTTAGTTTCTGTAATTGTAGCACAATTTACTACTTTTAGCAGTTTTTTCGGGTCCTCAACTTCCGGAGCTGTTTTGAGGCCCTAAACGAGGTTTTTTGGGAAATCTAGGGGCAAAATGGGTCCATGGATTGATGTTGCCCTTCCCAAAGTGGTATTTCTCAGATAGATCTTTCTAACGAGCTATCATACGCATCAAACAGACATTGTATGCCAAAGTTACGACCCCGGGAAATTGATGCACAAATTTACCCAAAACGGGGCCCACAATTTGGCGTTTCATCTTGTAGGGTTAGGTTTTGGAATGTGAAGGGTTTTCCATTGTTTCTCAACAATAAATAGGCCTTCGAGCCTCATTGTAGCACAATTTAGAATAGTTCAGAGGCATGTAGCTGCTACATCTCTTCTCAAAGATAAGCTACTATTGCCCTAGCTGGTTTATTTTCAACTCTATTTGTAAGCATATTTCAGTGTTTTCCATTAATTAAATGAAGTATTATTTCCGCTGCATCTTTGTGTATGTGGTTATCTCTGTATTTTGTTGCGTTCCTATTTAAATCTGGATCAGGAGAGATAGCCTTGCCTTCTCTAGCTTAGCATATGAGAGAAGAGCATTCTTTGGAAAAGAAAGAAGTGACTTAATCTTCCACTCTTGGAGTTAGTGGCTCTCCATTATAATTATCTACTTCGATATTTCACTTAATAATTAGAACCTCATTTGTGCCAAAAGAAAATCATGCATATTTCATAAATGTTGTAAGACTCATCTTTAAGTGTTTGCGATATGTGTTGTTATAATGTATACTAAAGAAATTAAACTATTTTGGTGACATTAGTGCTTATCTTGTTGAATATGTGGTGCATTTTCTTTAATATTCGCTATGTTTATGTGAACTATTCGACTAGATAGCTAAGAAACCTTTCCTTTCTCTCATGTGTCTCTCTTACGATAGTACTATTACTTTCTTCTTGAGACTCACTATTTTTTTACTCTCATGAAAGTCTCCATTTACATATTGCAATTAGTGTTTGCAAGTGTCAACTTACTTGCTAATCTCAAAGGTTATGTGCACACTCTGTTATGTTATTCATTGCAACTGATGAAAACCTTTAGGCTATAGTGGTTGGGTCAACACTCTGAATGGGGCTCCTAATCCAAACAATTTGAGGTCTAATTCAGACTTGACATCAGGGAGATCCACTTGGTTGATGGACTTCCAACACCCTCGACATGATGATAATTAAAACTGTCGTAGACAATGAGGTCATCATGATTTACTATTGATTTATGCAAATTGAAGGTTTGTCAAACATAGTTTACAAGGGATAGCTTACCCTACCAGGATGGATAAATTATCATGCCATGAAGATATTATGCTCAAGAAATGTTCTGTAAAGTATTTACGAATCATGACTTCATGTTGAATGTATTCACCTCTAGTTACTTATGTTTAAATTGAAGATGCTATTCTTCTATAAAATTTTAACAATGGACAAGGGATGGATGTTAGAAAATTATATATTGTAGGGCAATGGAAGACATCAAATATTGATGAAACACAAACTTAGAAACACACAAAACATGAGAGACACGGATATATGTGGTTCACCCAATTTGGGCTACATCCACAAACAAAAAGAAAATCCTTCCTTTTATATTATCCAGTAAAATGAAGAGATACAACCTACAACAGATCCATTGTAATTTTCTCTTCACTCTCACACAGTCTCCTCTCTCTTTATTTATGAGAATAATAGTACACAAAAACAATACAATTCCCTGATATAAACCAAGGGTTGAATTTTAGGAAACATTAAATTAACATAAATTATACCATTAAATCATCTGCCTAATGAATGACCCAGATTGAATATGAAATTATAATATTTTACAAGGTAATTTTTCATCTATTTTTAGCTTCGGAGGTGTCGCCCCCAAATAGCCGCCAAGGGGGGCTCCAAACATGTAGCCAACCCCTGGAATCCCTAGGAAGAAATAGTGGGGGGGAATACCCCCTCATCATGGACTGGAATCCAAACATGGTTGAAACAACACCTATGAATCAGGAAGACAATCAGGCTCCACAACCAAAAATCTCCCACTTAGAGATTGATTATATCAACTCCATCACTACTTCACTTGTTGGGCAACAAATCCGATTGGACCTAGTTGTTTATGATTCTTACTATTGTACTTGAAGACCAATTGAAACTTAGTATAATTTCGATTTCTCCCTAGTTACAACTTTTGTTAACATATTTGTAAGATTCCTGCTAATTTGTATATTTTCCAGCTTCAACTGTCCATCTTCAAACATTGGTCGTATGAAATGGTACATGAGTTAGATATGTTTAGTCTTGGAATGAAATTTTGAGTTCCTTGCAAAATTAATTTCACTCTAGTTGTCACTGTAGAACATGCTCATCTCCTTCTTCTTTCTCAACTCATCCATAAACCTGTGTAACCAAATTATTTACTTACTAGTCTTTATAGCAGCAGCGTAATCTGCTTCTTTCGTTGAAAGCACAACAATGTTTTTGTGATGTTGAAACCCAATTGATAAATGTTCCACCTAAAGTAAACACATACCCTATGGTGCTCATCCTATTATCTATATCACCTTGCATATATGCATCAACATATCCCTATGGAGCAATGTTTAAACCTCCAAAACATAATGATTTGTTTGTGGTACCTCTCAAATACCTAAGAATCCATTTAACTACCATCCAATTTTCTTCTCCTAGATTGTTCATTACCTAGTTACAACTCCCACTCCATGTACAATATCATTCCTTGTGAAAACCATTGAATACATTAAGCTTCCAACTATTGATGCATTGGAACTTTAGACATCTAATCCATCTCTTCCTACCCCTTGGGACAAATCTCCTTACATAGTTTGAAATGGCTAACTAAAGGTGTACTAACTAATTTTACATTTCGCATGTTAAATATTTGTAACACATTTTGTATGTACTCACTCTAAGACAACATTAATTCACAATCTTTCATGTCTCTAGTTATTCTCATACCAAGGATTTGTTTTGCAACACCAAAATCCTTCATTGCAAATGAATTTTCCAATTTTCTTTTCAGAACATTTATTTAATAGATGTTAGACCCTACACGAAACATGCGATATACATACAATATCAATATAATATAGTTTCCATCATTTTTCTTTTTAAAATAAACATAATGATTAGAGTGGCAACCAGTATAACCTATTCAAACATAAACTTATCAAATTTTAGACATGACTACCTTGGAGCCTATTTTAATCCATTCAAGCTCTTCTTCAACTTGAACACTAATTTCTCCTTCCCTTTGACCTCATACCCTTGTGGTTATTGCATATAAATTTCTTTATGCAAATCCCCATCGAGAAAAGTTGTCCTTACATCTAACTTTTCAAGATGAAAATATTTTTTTCCATTATATTTAAAATAGTTCTCATTGAAACCATTTTGAAAACAGGAGAAAAAATTTCATCAAAGTCTATAGCTTTTTTTTTGTGCAAATCCATTCATCACAAGTCTAGGCTTATAGCTTTTTTACCTTCATCTTCTTCATTCAACCTCAAAACCCATTTGTTTTTCTTACAAGAAGGCAACCTAACTAAGTCATAAGTTTGGTTTTGTATCAAGGAGCCCATCTCTTCTTCCATGGCTTCATCCCACTTCTTCCTATTTTGTACCTGCATTTCTTCTTCATATATTTTCATTTCACAAGAATCGATCAACACTACATAATATAATGAAGGAGAGTATTGATCAGGGAGTCTAATTAGTCTAGTAGATCTTCTAACACTAGTTTTAGGTGTTTGAGGTGCATGTTCTTGTTGTGGTTGTTCTTGTTGTTGTGGTAGTTGATCATTCTTATTTTCAAGCACCTTTTATTTTTCTATGATATCATTAATAATTTTGTATGCTATGATCAAGAATTGTGTATTTTTTGGCTCATCATATTCCCCACACCTAGACTATTACACATCCTTGTGCCCTATCCCCTTTGCAGCTTAGACTAACAAGTTGAGCTTTTCTAGTGTTTTCTTCTATAACTCTTGAAAAATTTTGAGTTTTATTTTTTTGTACTACTGTACCACGTTCCCTAGCTTTACATACCTAGAGTTTCCTCTCTTAACTAAGAATCAATTATGAACTCCAACTTGGTCTCTAGATGCTCTCAGGAATTAATTACTTTCTTTCAAGATTTATTCTTTTTTTCCAATTGTGTAAACTTCCCTTTGAATTTTCCATCCTTGTACCTAAGCTTCTTTACTTTCTATTGCTTACTATATTGTCATGTATCTGGAAAATCTTCAACTAACATCAATTCCTCGAGTTCAGGGGTTCATTTTACCTCTTGAATTTATATCATTTTATCAGGTTCAATGGTATGATGTACCTTCCTTAACATGCTCAAATTATTTTGGTTCTTCCAACAAAGTAGGGTTATGAGCTACATTGAAATATGAAACTTCTGAAACACTCAATTCTACTTGGTCTACATATGGTATGGATATCCATTCTTAGGGACATGTAGTTTTGGGGTCAACATCACATCTCCACTTTTTGGGATATCACGCTCTTAAACATTATTAGTTCTCCAAATTTGAGGACCATCTGCAACTTTTACTTCTCAAATTAGTAGAAGTCCAAGGTCATTTGACACCTGAACTTCCTCAATTGTTTAATTTCAAAATCATTCAGCCCCTGGATCTCCTGGGTCAGTTCAATCCCAAGATAATCTAGTACTATGACATCTCCAATTAGTTCAATATTAGGAACACTCACTACCTAAACATTCACAATCTTATCGGGTTTGGGGGAATCTAACAATTCAAGTCTCATAATAGGACCTTCATCCCCCTCCTCATCTAGATTAGAATAAGGGATATTAAGCAATTTTTCAATAATATCTTCACGTAAATTTGATACCATGGTTTTCACCTGCTCCAACCGTATAATTTTTCTTAAGGGAGTCATTATAGGTTTATACATTCCTTTCATACTTTTTCTCTGATTTTCCAAAGAATGCATATGGGAGTTGTGAGTTATTCTTTTCAAAATTACCACATCATCTAAGTCAACATATGATTCATCCTTCTCATTGACCGATTCTAGTTACAAGGAGTAACCTAAGGAGGGCTTCTGTTGATAGTTCATGATTCTTCCTTTTCTTTGGCACACCTTCATTCTTTTTCTTCTTATGGTAGTCCTTCTTTTCAGGTTTTTCCTCCTCTTTTGCTGAGGATTCTTCATTTACTATAGAAGATTTATTTTTGTCATTGAATCAATGTCTCTTCTACTTTCAATGAGGGGTTCATTTTCTTTTTGAAAGGGGCATCTTCAGATTCACTAGAATCCTGTCCACCCTCTCCTAACATGAAATAATCATAAGAACACTCATCCTCTAAATCTTTCCTCTTCAGTTTAGACATCGTAATTGAATCATTCTTTGTTCAAGACAACATGTACTTGTATCAAAAACCTCCCCAGAAAAGGAATTTGTCTCAAGTCTGTTCTTTCTTTTTCAGTTCATCCTCTAACAATATTTTGATGATCCCGCGGTATAACATGCTAGTTTCTGCATGTCTACACTAGGCTTGATCATTTGTACCTATCTTAGTCAAGATTTTTAACAAATAAAACAAAATATTCATCTTATGTTTCTCCTTAAAATATCTTAAAAAATTTAAATGGTACCTGAAATTCACTGAATGGATCCCTTCACATGTGACATACTTTTCCACAAAATACAAGGCCTCATGTCATTCCTCCTTTACCAACAATTGAAAAAACCCTTTTCTCTAGTTTTGATTTTGTTTCTCACCCTCCAATAATTGATTAGAGTCAAACTCTTTGACAAAATCCTTGAACCAACACTCTCCTCCTTAAAGGATGTCAGTACTTTGTGAAGTCAACTTCTGTAAAAGAAAAAAAATCTAACTTATTGAACCAGGCCACAAATCTATTAAATTCTCCACAAAATCTCAGGTAACTTTGAAGTTGTATCTGTTGAACTTCTCACAGAATGAAAACCATCTAGCATCCTCGAAATACTTGTGCCCCTATGGGTACTCATCAAGAAATCCAATGCCACTGGGCTCAAACCTTAAAACAGTTGCATTTTGCATATCATTTTTTGTGGGGGAAGAATGACTTACTCTTAATTTCTTACCTTTGTGTGGGATTAAATTGAGAATATAGTGGACAAAAAATGAATGGGTATGTTTCTATAATAGCAATTTGGGTTAGAGTTACATGGATCTGTCTCAGTAGAAATCATAGAGGCATATGCAGATAATTACATATGTGCAACCTATGGTGATTAGATAAGGTGTAAACACTAATGTGAGGAGGATTAAGAGCTACTCATATGATGATGATAATTAACCTACACATCCCTAAAAAATTATTCATGTATTAAAAGCTTATTTTGTCTTACTAAAATTACCTCGATTCAAAGTCATTGAAATGCCAATCCTATAAAATTTGAAGTAACATTTATCGTTGGCTGATAAAGTTTGATCTATTTGTTTTAGTGTCCATAGGGTAGTTATGAGAATGGAAGTCCCATATTACCTTTCTCTATTACATGATTACTAGAAGTTGCTTGTTACTAAAATGAATTCTAATATTTCGTAACCCCTATAATACTAGAAGATGAATCATTCTCATTGCTAGTGGAAAGAGTATTAATGCTCTATATTATAAATAAATGAAAACCATATTCTTTTGTGTTGTATCACATTCCACTACTATGTTGAATGCTTCTTTTTCAACTATTCATCATGATTCCTACAATTTGAAGAAAAGTAAACCACTGCTCTTACAGTAGGGGCTCATTATGAATCTTGTAATAAGTTTCAATAGTCTTTATCACCATCATTGAGACCTTTAATTATTGTAGCAAAATTAAATAATAAGTCTTCTCATGTCCCTTCCAATCTAGATACAATATCTCATTATGCCATTAAAGGTGGTAAAGTGGAAAATGTGAGTCATTAGATTATGAACCATTGATATATGTCATTAACCAATGTGAGGCTACTCACATTTGATTATAGTGAATGTGAAGATGCCTCATACATGTTCCAAAGTACAAATACATGTATTGAAGTCAAGTCACCTACAAAATCAAGAAAACATGTCATTAATGTATTCGAACCTCGAGTTATTACAAATGGTATTAGCCTTTTATCGTAGATAATGTGTTGACATGCGTGGGAAAAAGTTTGTTAGAAGAAAACCCTTAGGGAATCCCTCATCAAGTATCTTAGAAATAAACAAAGATTTGAAAATTCATAATTAAAGAAATCATAAGTAACCACTCATTGACATGATCATGCATGATCTACTAATGATTCCTTCCTAAATAAAATCAACAACTACTTGTTCATTAGCTCAAACCAGGACCTTTGCTTCAACACATTTCATGACATAATCCGGGCATACCCGAATATATTTATTCTTCTTTGACATTGGCGTGATTGGACATAGAAAATACAAGGCCCATTTCTCGAGCAGTTCATTGAACACTTCTTGGTGCAATGACATTTCATTTACTTGAATAAGCCTCCCCATATTTGACAACAGTGTGTTGTTGCACATAATTTTTCTCATCTTTAAACAAGTTGGGTCAATAATAGCCAGAATATAGTACTTTGTAGGTTAGCCCGACTATACTACTTTGTAGGTTAGTCCGACTATACTACTTTGTAGGTTGTTAATTTAGGAGTTATGTTAGTGTGATTTTTTTGAAAGTTTTTTTGGTGGATTTTTCTGGTTTAATTTCTCTAAAATCTGGCAGGGATTCTTTGAAATCACAAGTTTGATGGGTAACCCCTGCACAATAAAAGCGCCCTAAACATTTTTTGGGGTGCTGAATCCATATAGAGTCAAAAAACTAGTTTAAACAACACAAATCAAAATTTCACCATAATTTTTTTCCGCCACAATCTACCACCAAAAATTCCAAAAAAATCTCATTATAAACAACCCCGTTCATTAGTTGGGAAAATGGCCCCACAAGGCTCGTTGTGGCCAGACTTTACGATTTCCAATATCTCATCCTCTTGAATGCACCTGTAAATAATAAGGTGCACATATTTATAAAACATGTTATCATTAATCCCGAAATATAACGAACTTTTGTCTATGATGCTACGTTTTTCATGAGAAGCTAGCCATTGATCCAATTTTCTGTGCCTAAATAATTTGCAATGTATCCAAACAAAAGCAGGGAACCAAGCTCATGTCCCCTGTGCAAAACACGGGCAGAAACATCCTTCCATTTATTTACTCACTGTAACTTTGTTAATCAATTAATTTCTGTCGTCTAAAACGAATTCAATCCAAGACCATATTTAGTGTCAACCAATAATATTGGAAGTCTACGACTTTCAATCTCTAATAAAATAGTAAGATCCTTTTTTAGTCTACAAATGGTTCTTATCGATTGTTTATCCTGAGCTTGCAATTTTAAATATTTTATAGTGAAAAAATAAATACAAATTATATTATTAATTTATTCGAAAGTTTCATAATTTTCTAGTAAAATAACTAACTCCAATACTACTTATTTATTAACAATGCCTTGATTTTCTCAAATAAAAACGTGGG
>APFE030331990.1:64103-77907 GCA_000404065.3 Pinus taeda
ATATCTATTAACCACTCCATTCTTACCTTTAATTACATCATCAATAATCCTACACATATATACATTATAATACCATGCTGATTTACCCATAAGAACCACCGAATGGGTGCATAATATACAAAGGTGATGACATTAACTATATCTATGTCTATAAGGTGCGCACAATACACAGTCCATATTTATATAAAGGTTACGAGGTTTACAAAGATCATTCCACGTCATGTTCTGTGTACAAAGGTCCACATACTGTGCAATTTATTTACCTTTTAAAGCCACCTCTCCCAAGATACCTCGAGCCTGCTGCCCACTGTCCGGTTCTGCCGCGTTTGATGCATCTCCGTCCATTTGGTGAGCTCAACGGCTGGATGTCACTAGCCCATGTGACACATGGTGCTTTACAGCCTGGCTGCTTGGCTAGGCAGCTTCGCGCCAAAGCTACTTGGAGGTTCACCGGCTATCCGACGGTGGAGATCATCCTTCTGCAGATCAAGGGCTCTCACGATGCCACGAAACAGTAACTATGGTCTCTGTTATATATAGATGAATTCCGCCTTCGGCGCTTGTTTTATTTCATTTTCGCATTCTTCAGTGTATTGGCAGAACACTGCTCTTAGCATTCTTCTGTGGTTACACAGGTCTTCGGCCTTCCACCGTTATGAAGGTAATCGTTCTTCAAAGCATAACCTCTATTTATTTATTCAGGTAACATTAAATTCCTTCTGAGCTCAAGATACAGTCTCTGAGATTTCTCCATGACTGAGGTTCTATTACAGTTTTAATGTTGTCTCACGTTTCCTCTGCACAGGTATTAAGATTTGGTTGTTTAATTTACACAGGTGGGTATTGTCACTTCCTCCGGACAGGCAGAGATAATTCTCAAGGAAGCGGGATTGCCCCTTGTTTCTAATCGACAATCTCTGGTAAGTCTCGGAGACTTAGTTCTCATTTTAAGTTTTCGTCTCGGGCCTGTACTGAGAGGTTATTCCCATGACAAGGACAACGGGTTTGCTCAGTTCCTATCACCCAGTTAGGAACTTCTCCGCCAAGAGGCCTTCTAGCCTTAGCTTTCATTTCAATACTCTGTAGACTGTTACCCTCTTTTTGTATGGGATTGCTGGTTCTCCAGAACGTAGTCATGACTTCATTTTGAGTTGAAATTTCTTGACCTGTAAGGGTTTGACTCGGTGGTTTCCATTGTATAGATACGCAGATAATTAATGAATTTAGGTTTTGATTTATACTGTGTCTTTACATTACCTCTTTCGTTTTGTATTACGCACAGAATGTCTGTGCCTTTCGGCCCGACTAATGTTTATAAGGTTATGTTTTCGGTGCGTACATATATTCCAGGGTTTTACCCTATTCAAGTTACAAATGACTATATGCTTCGTTGTTTTTGCTATATAGTTAATATATATATATATCTGCATGTATCACTACTCCAGCTTTTGAGTAAACTTGTTCGTGTTTCCTCATTCCTGTTTCGTATATACAGGGTTCTGTCCGGGTAGGTAAACATACTGTAAATACAACACTTAAAGAATACTTACAAGGGTTTCATTAGAGTGCTGTAACCGCAGACTCTGTTATTTAATTTACACAGTTATCCGTGCCTATTTCTCTAAGGCTGGATTTGTTGTCCATAATGTACACAGAGTATCCTATTTATTTTCTTGACACTATCCCATAATAGAAGCAGTTAACATTTAGCTTATTTTCGCTTTTCTCTGTACAAAACAACAATAAACAATTCAACTTTTAACAATTTACATAAGCAAGAAGCCATACCTGCTTCTGTGCCAAACTTCTTTATAATGCTTGTCAATCCTCCCGTCTGTAGGAAGTCTTCTCTAATCTTCCACCCCCAAGCACTTGCAGGTCCTACTCGACCGCAGTATCACTGGACTTCGCCAGTCAACGCTATCTGATCCTAACCAGACGTAGCGTGCACAGGAAAATTCCTTTTCCACTTCTGCTATCTGATCCTAACGAGCATAGCTTTCATTATCATTTTTTTCTCTGCCCTCTGATCCTAACCAGACTTGCCATCTTTCCCCTTTTCCTTGGGGTTTCAACTACCTCCAGGTAGTTAGGGCAACTGATTTCCCAGTTACTAACTATGATTAATCATAACTCAATTCCATATGGTACCAACACAATTGTCTTTTTATTAATACAATATTAGCAACAAAATTACACATTTTTAAATAAAATCTTTATTTCATAATTACTTCACTAGTTACTAGCATTTACTTTTCAAAAGGGTGTTACAAAGCCCTTAACCTGTCTAGCAGAGCGCGTATCATGGGGTGATTCGAATAAGAGAATATGCAACTATCTCAGAACATACGCACAGGGAGGCATAGTTCATAAACGCATCACGAAAATGTGCAGGTGTGGAAGCGGGTCAGGGATTTAAATCTGAAATGGCGAATAAATCTGAATCTTTAATTTAAGCCTAAGTTAATGGGAATATGGACTTGGAAGGAGTCTTCATTCGTAGAGCACAAATATAGTGAGAAGGGTACGAATATGAGTAAGTGATACAAAGCAAATTGATTAATTTTTAAAGGAAAATTTTGATAAAAAAAATTATTCTTAGTGGTTTGAAACTGTGAATTTTTTTTAAAGTGTTTTGAATACTTTGATAAATTTTTGAAGTAATATAAAATAAATTTATTTATTTTACTCCTGAAATTGAGAAGTTGAATATTTAAATTGCTTGAACGATTACAAAGAAATTTATTGCTTTTTCATCTTATAAATGAAAAGTTTATTAAAGAAATAATAAAATGTAATAGAAAAATTTAGATTAGATTTATCAAGTTCACAGTGGTGCAATATATTGTTTTAAGTAGAAAATTGGAAAAAAATTATTAAAGAAATTATAAAATACAATAGAAAATTTTATCCAATTAAATTTAGATTTATCAAATTTACAATAATGTAATATTATTTTTTAAATGTAAAATTAGAAAAATTATTTACACATTTAGAAATTTGATTGATATAGTCAGTTGAAAGATCAAGAGTTAAGATAACTTTGGACTGATTTAATCTTTCCACAAATGAATCTAAAATCTCATATAATCTATAAAACTGATTTATATACAGATCTGAAAAAATTCAAAGAAAAGAAAACATACAAGTTTTGGAAAAGAGTACCTTGTATGAAGAAGCATTTTATAAGCCATACAAACATTCTCTTTATTAATTTAATTACAGATTTTTATATAAAGATTAAAATACATTGTGATGTTTCCAGTTTTCTTTCTTCTCAGCTTTAGATGTTTCTAATTGGAGTGATTCTTTGGTTTCCCAAAAACTTATCTGTTACTAAAAAAATTATCACCAATTTGCTCAACAGGAATCGTAAAGCAGGTTTCCATGTTTTCGGCCTCCGTGCCGATATGAATGGTAAGACAACTTATATATATTGAAGGACCTCTATCATCGCTGTGTGTATTTCTGGCATTTCTGGCATTGTGTTTGGGAAGCCAGTTTTTTGTCAAAGAGATAAGTGGGAAGAGATTGATAATTGATCATGGAGGGGAAAAAGGTTTATAATGTCGTAGTTTGCATGATCATTTTCATGCTTATTCTCAATCATGCTGCTGCTGCTGGGCGATCTGCCAACCTGCATGTGGAGCAGCCGCAGGTGAAATCAAACCCGGATTCTACGCCGAATGAAATGAAACCCAGAGCAGGAGGGGCGCCTTCCAGGCCTTCAAACTATCGAACTAATTGCATTCTATGGCCCTGTTAACTACTTCATCACCGTCGTAACTACTGCATGAATACAGTCATCGTGGTGGTTAAGTACAATCCGTCTCTTCCAAATATGATAGATAACGATGTGGTTTTCTTTCCCTGTGCTTGTGTTTTTAAATAAGTATGTAAATGTGTTAGAAAACCTGCACAGATGAATCTAGCTAGTAAAGGTTGAACACATAGCTTTGCAGAGCAAAAACATTAAAAGAAAATTGAAAGAAGAAAAGAATTATTCATTAGAAAATATGTTACAATGCTCATTATATAGCATTACTGGGTGAAGATCCCAAGGTAATGAACTATAGTGGGTGAAAATCCCAAGGTAATGAACTATAGTGGTGATCAATGAGAAGACTCAACACCTACAACAAGTTCCGGAGATAACTAGTCAGTTGCGGAGTTAAAGAAGGAGCAAATCAAGGAGTAAATCATGCAAAAGGAATCTTGCATGCAATCCCATGCTCTAAGTAAGAGTCCGCATGTAGATGTGTAGTAGTTGCATGTAGTTGCATGCTTTAACTAAGAGTCCGCATGCAGTTGCATGTAGTTGCATGCTATAACTGAGAGTCTGCATATAGGTGTAGTAGTTCCAACATTAACCACCACTATGGTAGAGTAATAACATAAACTGTCTCATGAATCCTTGCGTCTATTTCAAGATTTCCTTAACCATATTAATTATTCACATACTTGGACATTATGATTATCCCATCAAATAAAGAACCATCATCATCAAGGATTCAACATCATCAAACTGACACAAAAGGCAATCACACCATTGAACACCGATATACCCTGGAAACCCCGTAGGGTGAAAACCAACGAACGTTAACGTTTAATCTTATTATGAAACGCTCGTGAAATATTTCACCCCACTCAATGGCTTATAAAGGATTCCATCCCTTAACCATTGTTATAAAATTATTACAATGAATTATCATTAAGTTGTCACATAACTAGCTAAAAGCTAATACAGTTTCCATGTAATCTTTTACTTACATACCGCCACATGCAACATTCCTTGTGGCATGATTGTTCTAGCAATGTACGATTCCCGCAACTCGTACTTATCTGCATGGACCATTAATCCTTTTCCTGCCACAACGTTAAATATAATCTATGCCTTGCGCAAGTAATCCAACTTTACCTGCCATGTTATCATTATCAACATTGACATCATGATTACGCTTATAAATAATGATATTAACTAGCATTTCCCTTTCACATAAGCACATATTCTTAGAGGACAAAACACTAAGGCATTCTTTTGAAGGGACTAACTAAAACATCAGTTATAACCTTCTTACATGAAAATTTACATAAACTTTATCAAAAGGTCTAGTCCTTTAGCTATTACTTTGATACATGCAAATATATAAAGCATTCTTACACACTTGTAGTCTTTTCCCGCATGCAAATATATATCCTTTCTAATGAAAGCTAACACAAATCTCGTGTGCATACACATCTCATTCAACAAGAAACTAAGATAATAGTTTCGTTAGCATAAAAGTAATCACATATCATTTTCCTAAAGAAAATGACTCAACAGGTCTTCTATCCATACAAAGAACATATCTCTGTAACACAATGACCATTCTTTGTGCATCCAATAGCCTATCATAATAGCCCTTCTTTAATGTATGCAACACATGTTTCCTTCTTAGAATTCTACCATCATTTCCTATAAACAATTACATACTTCTCTCTTAAAAGGAAGTCATTATAACCTCATTTATTTCTTCCTATATGTAGGTTTCTCATGCTTCCCTTTCAAGAAGTTATTATAGATACCCATCTTTATGCATAAACATCAAGAAACAATAACAAGGTTAACTTAACCTTTTATGCACCACAATCAATAAATCGACACAACTCATCTAGCAAAATAATCTTTTCAAGAGATTATCGTTTCCAAGAAAGATAAGGTAATCACTTTCTCTACGTACACACAAAATCATATTTCCAATGTCACAAAGGCTACCCCCTTTTTTTTGCATGCAACATGTGTTTTTTCCTAACACAATTACCTTTACTTCAAGCACATAATCTTTTCATGAAACAAGTATGGATTTTGGTTCTTGTATGAACACTATTCATATGTGTCTTTAAAGGAAAGAACCTCTATTTTTGTTTTCAAGAGATCTCTCATAAAAGCCATCATTTTTTTACATGAAGTATGCACACTTTTTCTAAAAAGAAACTATAGAAATGAATATCTATGTGCCTAGAAGCATATCATTAGCTATTTCTATTATGCATGTAATGCATAAATATTTCACAAGAAGCTTAGAAATTAGCTAGCATCCCTTTGCAATAAAGCATGTACCCATTTTCAATAAAATCCAACTTAACTAATATTTCTTTTATATGCATTCTTTTTTTCCCATAAATGCAATAACTATTGTTTGAATATGGGTTATCCTTACCCAAACTAGCTATTTCTATGTCAAAATAAACATATATTCATTTCAAATACTAACACAAACTCCTATATTTTCCCAGATTTGGCATAGATACTTATCTCTTCAGTTGTACCACCATCAAGCTATCCAAAATGTGGAGAGACCAGCGAGGAATCCAAATCATGCCTTCCAAACATTTCAGGAGGAAATTGATTGTGAAGCATCAAAAGATGATCTACGTGAGAGGGATTGTTTTATAGAATACATCTTACTTGAAGCCACAGTAGATATGGAGCTCACAAGAACTGCGGCAATGGCAACCTTCACCTGACCTCTTCGCGGAAGGGCTTTCGCCTGGCTATGAAAACCCTCGCCCGAATTTATCACCCACCACCCTTTCTACTTCAGGTTGTGTGGCAGAAAACTAAATGCCAATGATATTTCTGTAGAAGGTACTCTCTGGCTTGACCACTATAATACCGTCCCCGTGGATGGGAAAATTCATGGTAACACCATCAGGTAAACCAAGAATTAAATGGAAGTGAAGTGCTGTGACAGAGACAAGAATAACTCTCGACATGCTTGGTATCCACCCCAAATACCATCGTAGAGCCCCAACTATTGCATGAATTCACTCCAGCAAGAAGACATGCATCAAATGATGAACCTAAAACCCTGATGAACCTAAAACCCTGCCAACCGCTGCATGCATCGCCTTTCTTTCAAAGGATCGAATTCGGATGAAGCACTGTCACCCTTTGCAGCAAAAAGGAATCTCGTCCCCTTTCATAACATGGGAAACAATAATCTGTACCTTTTCGAACGGAAAGGAAATTCAATGGGAGTTTATCTCCCACACCCACGCCTTCCTCCGCAGAAGAAGCCGCCTCAGTTTTATTGACAGTTGAAGCAGCAGCCATGGGTGCAACTGCAATGCTCATCATCAACATGATCATAACGAAAAGCAATTGATGCCTAGAATTCCGACCCCTAATGCCAAAAGGGATTGGCCTTTTTGGCTGCAATTTGAGGTCTTGTCGAGGCAATAACAAAAATGGATTTATAACCAATTACAATCATGCAGATTACGGCTCCCACTATCGCTGCATTAACAACCAAACTTATTATCCTAGATCTTTCTTTCTTTTCCTGATTTCAGGATATCAAGAATTATTTTTTATAACTGATTCGTAATTTAAAATTACTTTTACACTGAGTTATTATGCTAGGAATATTATAGGTGACTATTTTGCGATGAAGGATCGTATTTCAAATCTGCGCAAACGAACAATGGTATTTGCTGGTTGTCAACATTGAAAAGCTTGGAATTGTAAACGAAGTGAATTCTAATAAAGCAGCATGTGAAAACAACTCTTTATTATGTCTCAGCTGGATCCCGCATTTAACGGTGTAGCTTTGAACATATGATCTGATTTGATTTGAGAAGAATCTACACAATTGAGACTGACAAACGAGAATTGCCAGTGTCGTCTTTGAATTCCAGCACAGTATGAATGCAGTTATTACAGTTTAAGTGTTATTACCTTTAATCGCTATATTTCTAGAATCCAACGTTTCATAAATGAAGACCCAAAAACCTTGTAAATTGAAGAAAACCACATCCCACAAATATAGTGAGTTGATGGACACCAATACCCACCCACTAAATAGTATAGGCACTGCAGACAGAGAGTATATGTTTATCTGTCAAAATACTCCCAATCAACATCGAAACGTAACGTAGTGGGTAGAAACAAAGGCGAGGGGTGTGCTCACATTTGGACTTCACTTGCTCCAACGCCAACATAGGAAAAGGTTAACTACACTGAAGGTGGTCGATTACTTGATTTGTACACATGTTCCGATTTGATATGAGAAGAATCTACCCAACCAGACTGAGCAATGAGAACCGTTGGTGTCATTTTTGAATTCCAACCACACCGGTACAAGGAAAAACTGTGTCGCTGCGGTTTACGTGTTAAAATCCGTAATCGCCATGCTCCTAGACTGCAATGTCTCTGAGATGAAGGTGACAGTAAAGGCAGAGGATGCAATAAAAGACAATACCATGGGATCAAATAAAATTTAACATTTTCCCTCAACAGTAAATATAATATTTCTGGAATTATGGCTTCATTAATACACTATGGTAGTATATAGGAACCCTAAGATGAACCTAAGACATATACTGCCCATGTACCATAGCTAAATAAGATAGTTTAAAACTCATAAAACAATACAATGTAAAACATAGTAATGCGAACTAATAGTTAAATCTAAACATTCCAAAATGGGCACAACCAAAAATACTTTGGATTATGATTTTATGAAAGAAAAATTCATTTACAAACTAAAACTATAGATTTCAGCTAGATTCACCATAGCGAAACTATAATTTTTTATAGAGATTTATTACTTTATGTTTTAACAGAGTAAAGAGATTGTTCTCACACGCCCACCTATCTTCGCTCCAAAGACGTGAACATATAGGCTACCAAAAAAAATTAAAACTATATGTCATGACATCAACGTAACATATTCAATGAATACATCATATGAATTGTTCACAGTCAACACATTAAATTAAGTGTTAAATAGTTGAGAGTTATTCATATTCACAATGCTTAAAGTGTTTAAAGTGTTTTGTAGGTGAACAAAACTTTCTCTCGCCCATGGTTTGGTGAAGATGTTTGCAAATTATTTTTGTAATCTGAAATTTTGCAAAATAAATTTTCCTTTGTTGATTATGTAACACGTTTTTTCCAAATCATTTTTGAAATACCACTTAAAAGGAGATGATTACTATGTTTGACCTAATATCCAGTGTGCTTTTATAGAAATGTGGTCTAAAAATTCCATTCTTTTTAATTAGCTTAAAGCCCCAACAAACATCACGTTGTGTTCATCTCATCAAGATGATTATGGTGATGTACAAATTTTCCCGAATCTGATCGGTAGAAGAGTTATAGCTTTTCAATAATTTTGGTTGCCTCATCATCACTTAGCCACGTGGCAACAGCGCGACAATCCAATCAGCTTCTCACAGCCACTTGACAGGGTCATATTAGTTGTCGACCCGTTCATGGATTAGGTTCGCAACGGGCTATACAATATATCCATACTTGTAATCATACATAGATTAATCGCCAAATGTTTGCGCCAAATAAATAAATATATATATATAATAATATTAAATAGATATAGATATAGATATAGATATGTTTCAATTGACATGTTGATATGTTAACGAGATTTTTTTTTTTTATTTAGGCTTTGTTACGTAGCTCTCCTCTCTTATGTACTTGAAGAGTGCTTTGAGGTCACTCTTCCAAGCTGCCTTGTAAGGTGGATCCACCCTTATGCCAATGAATAAATAATTAGGGTCATGTGCATGCCACCATAGCTCAAGCTCACAAAATCCTCCTCCTTTCAATAGACACTCCATTTTATACTTGTGGGGAATAACCTTCGGGTTTACGTGTCTTGGGGAGTCCATATCCCTGCGCGGTCAATTCTCCTGATTGTTCCATTGACTCACCCCTTACTTAACTACTTTGACAGTCCTAATTCTACCATGGGAGCCTGGGGCCAAGTCAGCCCGACTCTCCCTTGAGTGCTACACATTGCCACCTTCATGAGACGAACTCCAAGATAGAGATATTACTGTCATTTGTCGTGCATGTTTCTCTGTCGAGCAAGCCCATCTTCAACCCTTTTTTTTGCGATAAACCTTCCACATGGTTATTGGGCTCCCTTTCACTAGCCAATACGAGGACTCCAACTCACCCCAACCTTATCCACCTTACCGACTTGTTTACGCTAGCCAGTGAGCTTCATCTCTCCCGTACATGGACATTTCCGAGCTTCCACGACGTAACCTTTGGGCTTAAGTCATCTCAGTTTTCTCATTGGTTGTTGATGTGTCCTGTTAATTCCCAGTCACTAATCATATGAACTATAGCTCTTGGTTTAGCGTTATGGTAATATGGTTAGAAACCAAGCTTTCAAGTCAACCATCATGCTGCCTAATAACTATTCCAATATCATGGATAAGACTAAGATGCCAAGGATAAGAGAAAGGGTTTTCCTCCTACTCTGCATTATATGCATAGTTACATACACTTAGTCGAGGTTACGGTGGTTCTCTAATAGCTTGGATTTACACCAAAGGTTGATTATTGCCAATAAGGTTTACTAAGGCAACCACTAGTGTTATTCCTCCCTAGCTTACAATAGAGTCACTATGTCAAATTTTGATGTCAACTCCTTCCTCATATTGTGATAAATGTTTTCGGAATGCATTTCAACCATTAGTTTCTCTTCTGACCTCATGCATTATGGGGCACATGTTATAACCCTATTTGTGACTCCATTATTTTGAGTAATTTCTCAAAATTATTTTTTTATTATTTCATAATTATGAAATACAAATTTATTTCATAATTGAGAAAAAAACTCATAATTAAGAAAAAGATTCTTAGTGAGTCAAGAAAAACTCATAATTGACCACTAAACTTGTCCATGACTTGTAAATACTTGGTTCGCATTCCATTAATTCTATCCATCAGTTGTATCTACCCATTTCACATGCCATCGAATGTAATTTCTCATAGCCCTAGGTGTCTATGTACTTCCTCCTCAATTTAGAAAAAAATCTATATATAAAGACCCTGTGAAGAGGAAAACAAAATCAATAAAGAAGATAACTCAAATAGGTTGGTGCATTTCCACCGAAACTTCTCTTCATGTGAGGTGAACCCTATCTTATAATAACTTGAGGGAAGTTTCATGCCAAGGGTCAAGGAGGTCTTCATTTATACACCAAGGCATAATGTATTTTTGCTATTTTGATTAATGAAAACATTTGCGAGTTCTCTCCCACACATTTCATGTCTTTATATATGTATGTGGTATTGATTATTGCTAGTGCATGGTAAGATAAAAAAATAAAAATAAAAAAAAAAATCATCTTGTTTGGATATGTTTGTGTCTATGGCATTGGATCAAGAAGCTAGGAGAAATATCTTCTGGTTGAAGCAGAGTCTCCAAAGTTGTTCACAGGTTCTACAAACTTCACCAATCTACCAGGTTTTTAGGTATACCTCTTCCATCTTACTTGTTGAGATAAATAGGATGTATTTGCTTTAAGTCTTTGTAATTCATGTACACTTTTCCACACATTGTTTAACAAAGGTTTTTAGGTGTGAGTCTTCTATCTTACTTGTTGAGATGAGTAGTATGCATTTGCTTTTAAGTCTTTGTAATTCATGTACACTTTTCCACACATTGTTTAACAGATCTAAGGGAAAGATTGTTGGAGCAACAACTCCTTACCTTCTTAGAATATCTAAAGGTAATAGAACTAGGGATAATTTTGAAGACTCTACTTCAATTTTGGAGAATTAGAAAAACCATACGTGAATAAGACCTATCAAGAGGATATGAATATATAAATAATGCTTGAAATGATTGGATTAATTGTTATAAAGAGTTAGAAATAATGGAGAAATGGTTATGTGGTTGTAACGCATCTTCTTAGTTTAGGAGTAGTTCCTAGAATTTAGGAGGTTGTTTACAACTATCTATTTTTCAGTCATGTATTTAATATGTAATATTCATTCGTGTATGAAGGGTGAGTAAACGAGAGAGAGAGTCTCCTCCTTGTTTGAGTGCAGTCTCCAGGTGATGTACACACCTGTGAGCTGCAACTCCTTTTAATTCAAAGTTTGATTTTTATCTTGGTATCAGAGCTTAGGGTAGAGGTAGCCTTAATTTTTTTTTTTTGAGGATGTATCATTAGTTGCACATCTGTAGTGGTAAGGAGTGCATGTAAAGCTATCTGTGTGATCAGGTGGCACTGCAGTAACACCTGGAGCGAAGGGTCTTAGATGACTAATCATCTCTGAGCCGAAGGAAGGGTTGGATCGGACTTAATGTGCGCTCGGGAATGCAGAAGTGGATTGGCACTCTTTTTTAGCAGACAGACGAGCCAATTGGCCATTGGCGCTAGTTTTTAGCTGAAAGACGAGCCAATTGGTGCTCTTTTGAGCCTGAAAAGCGAGCCAGAAAATAAACAACTGAATTAGCGCCGAACCGTGCCTGTTAAGCGCGCCAATTTTCGTGCACATCATGAATTTGTCTTTTCCGCAATTGGCACGGATTTGTAGCTGTTCAGAGCGCCATAGAGCCAACCTCTTTCTCTCTAGAAATATGCAATTTTTTGTTGCAGATCAGGAGTTGCCCAGTGGTGGCACGTGGAGATTCTGCTCGGTGGCAGCAGATTTGATTTGCCCGGTGGTGGCGAATTGAGGTTCCGTGATCTGCTCGGTGGTAGCAGATCGGACCTGCCCGATGGTGGCGAATCAGAGCTCTATGATCTGTTTGATGGAAGCAGATCAAATTTATTTTTTTGCCTGGTGGTGGCGCAGTGCAGCTCCTCGATCTGTTTGGTGGAAGCAGATCGCCTTTGCCCGGTGGTGGCGTGTTGGAGCTTGTTTGTAGATATGTTCGGTGGTAGCAGATTGGTTTTGCCCGGTGGTGGCACAGTGAAGTCCGTGATCTGCTCGGTGGTAGCAGATCGGACTTGCCCGGTGGTGGCACAGTGAAGTTCCTAATCTATTCATTGGCAGCAGATCAGACTTGCCCGATGGTGGCCGATTGGAGTGTTCAGTTGGGCGAAAATGAACAACAGTTTGGAATCATACCTCCACGAGTCTGGCAAGCTCGATGGAACGAAATTCTCTAACTGGAAGTTCAAAATGCAAACTTTGCTAGAGAGTGCGAATGCATGGTTGATCATCCTAGGAAATGAACAGAGAATTGGAACACCGGCCCAAGAAAAAGATTGGGATAAGAGAGAAACAAAGGCGAAAGTCATACTGAAGATGTCTGTCAAAGACAACATTATCCCCCATATCAGAGATTGCAAGTCGGTCGCGGATATATGGACCACAATCAAGAATCTGTACGAGACACAGAACACAAATCGTGTTCTAGCACTCAAGGGAAAATTGTTTGCATTAAAGATGGATGAGAATGAATCCGTTGGTGGATTCATGGCCAGAGTCAAGGATCTGAGAGACAAATTGGGAGCCATTGGAGAGAAGGTGTCAGATTCAGATCTGGTTACACTTACACTGAACATAATGACCGATGAATATCAAACATTCATCTCAGGGTTGTCAGAGAGAGAGAAAGCCCCCTCGTTTGATGACCTGATAGCGATTCTGCTCCAGGAGGAGGAACGAAGACAGAATCTGAAAACTCAGAGAAATGACTTAGCTCTGATGGTGAAGAGGCGACAGTACAGAGGAAAGCAGCACCAGCACCAGCATCGGCATCAGTAATCGCAGCAGCAGCAGCAGAAAGGGGCCAACTCTTTTCAAAAGAAATCATTCAGAGGTATGACTGATAAGTATGTTAAGAGATGTTTTTACTGTGGGAAGCCTGGCCACCAGATTAAAGAATGCTATAAGAGGCAGGCGGATGAAAGAAAAGGCAAATAGAGGAAACATCAGGGGTGTTTTGCTGGAGAAGAGGATGACCACAGCCATGATCTTTGATTACTCACAGTCGACTGTGCACTTTCGGCATCAAAAGGAGATGAGGACAATATATGGTATGTCGAT
>APFE030332018.1:0-17069 GCA_000404065.3 Pinus taeda
GATACTTGTTCTCAGCTCTATAGAAAATAGCTTTCCTATCATACAAGTAAGGACTTCCTAAAATAATTATCCAAAGGAATTATGCCTAACTCAACCTCATCTACAAATGTTGACCCAAAACAAAACTTGAGTTTTCACTGTCTAGTCACTTGTAGTTGTGCTTTATCATTCAACCATCCTAATGGGTATGGTTTCTTGTGAGGTGTAGTTGCTAATCCCAATTTCTTTACAATTGCTTCAGAAATCAAATTTAATTGAGAGCCGCTATCAAACAAAGTATCAATCTTTTGATTTTTGGAAATAACTCGAATATGGAAAAGCCCATGCCTTTTTCTCTCATTTTCTTCATCAATAACAGATTGAGCAGAATTACTAGTAGATGCTTCAGAATTCTTACCTCTTATACCTGTGGCTGCTATAGTTGTTTCATCTCCCGAATCTGACCCCAAATATCTCTGAATAGCTGCAGTTGTCTTCTTCTTCTTGATCTCGGACTTCTTAGGTCTCAGATTTGGATGCAGAATCCAACAATGCTCATCATCATGCCCCTCCTTTTTACAGTGAGTGCATGAAGCTTTGGCTTTCTGTGCAGTGTTAGCCTTCCTTGCCTTCCACTTCTGTTTTCTTTTCTCCTTGCTCTTGCTTACAGTGGGTTGGGATGGTCCCCCAACTTCTGGATTACCATTCTTTCTTCTAGCCTCTAGATGAGTAGCTTGTACAGATACCTCATCCATACTAGTGGGATTAAACATGAATATGGTATGCCTCATGTAGCTGTGTAGACCACCAATGTACTTCAAAATAGTCTCTAGTGAGTCTAGTGAGATACCCAACATCAATGCTCTCTTTCTGAACTCTTGAGTATACCCTTGTACACTTTGCCCCTTCAACTGCCGAAGAGTTTGCCAACTCATCATGGCCTGCTGCATGTAGGCCAATGGATAGAACTGTTTTTTTATTGCAGAAACAAAGTCACTCCAGACAGAGATGGTCTTACCATGTCTTTTCATATCAACTTGGGTTCTACCTTCCCACCAAACTAAGGCAGTGCCTCTTAGGCGTAGGCTTGCCAGCTGAATCTTACTCTTGTCTGAGTTTATGTTTTGTACCCTGTAATACACATCAATTTGTCTAATCCAATTGTCCAATTTTTCAGCATTTAGCTCTCCATCATATATAGGCAAATCAAATTTAACATCTAACTTAATCAAATATGCTTTCTTATTATGTACAGGGCTATTAGGAGGTGTGAGAAAGTTTTCCTCTTTCCCCTTTCCTTTGGAGTTGTCATGGAAGTGAGACTCATCTTCTTCTTTCTCTTGCTTAGAGCCTGATGCATCTTCCACCTTTTGCTTTCTAAATTCTCTGTACATTTCTTCAACCATAGACTTTATAGCTAGAAAACTCTCTATGAATTGAGGGTCTGGCCCCATAGAACTTTCTTCTGACATGGTCTTTCAAGGATAGACTCTCCCAATTTCAAGATTAGCTTCCGCCAACTCTCCTTCTCCTAATTTGAGCTTTGATCTTGTGAGCATTCACAGCTATACCAACACAAGCTTGTTTAACCTTACATCCTAGAGCTCTAATACCACTTGATCTGACATTCACCCTATGAGTGACATCAATTAAATATTTATTAAACTAAGGTAATTACAGACTCATGTGCTGGTGTGTGTTCTGTGTTATTGAAACAATGGATCGATTAGATGGCCAATACATAGACAATAAAATGGAAAGACAGCAGAGAAATACAGTAAGAAACACAAAGACACAAACGGTTTTAATAAGGAGTTCACCCTATTCTCCAGGGCTACGTCTCCGGTCTAGCTTCAGTGGTGGCCTTGTTTTATTATGTCTTTCAGCAGAGAAATTACGATGCAGGGACTTAATATGAGTTCTCCTTAAGCATATTTTGCTTGGCAGGGTGGTTCTTGGATTCCCCAAGCCACTTGGAGTACACAGACTCTTCTTCTTTCTACCAACTCTGTGACCTCTTGGTCTATCGTGGAAAGAGCCAAATGTGATGCTTAGTCCGGACAGATTCCTCTATGGGAAGGCTTGAATCTTCAAGCTCTCTGGTGCTTGACGCTGCCTCTGGTCAGCTCGGCCCTCTATCTCTTCTGCTTAGCTTTACTGTTCTCTGTGTTCAGTCCAACTCTCAGGGTTCACTATTCACTGTCTCTCTTGATCGCTTGGACTCTTCTTAATTCTAATTCCAAATCATCTCTAAACTAATTCGATTGTCTATGTTCATGGCTTTAGCCATTCGATCCCTATGCCTATTCGGTTCCCCTTCCTCCTATGTTAATTCACCTTCTACAGTCGCGCTTGGAGTTCCCTGCGTTCGGCGTCATCATGAATGCTCAGGGAGTCGCCACTTGTCCTCCTCTAATGGCGCCAGCATGCTTCATCAGTTCGTTTTTTCAGTTACGCCGTGGATGCGTTCTTCCTCCACCGTGGTGGTCAACGAATCCCAAATCCCTTTAGAACGCGGCTTAATTCCCTGTCGATTCCGCTTCTTTCCATCAGGTGCAATCTCAGCCGTCCGATTTGGGCCCTCGAGATCTGATGCAAGACGCACGTTTCGCACGGTTGACTTGCTCAACCGATAGCACACGATCAACGACGGTTTTCTCTCACCTCCGCCTGCCACGCATCGATCGGTGCATGGAATCGCTTCGCTCCTGTCCAAAACCTCCTACTGTTTAAGGGCACCCCGATCAATATCGTCGGCTTTCCAGTGCATGAGTCCTGCCTTCGTACGTTAGCATTTATTGCTTTTTCCGCCCGCGGTTTCCTGGCTCCCGATGTGACCGAGTGCTCGGGCTCCCCCTTCAGGGCCCCGTTTGCCTAGTGATGCGCAATTAGCGCTTAGCGCTAATCGCGCATCAAAAACCTTGTCCTTTTCCCATTCCGGGGCTACTTTGGCCTCCTGCGCAGTCTCCATGGGCCTCAGTCAGCGCGCTTTGATCGAGGTCCTCGTCGTTCCACGTCGGCTGCCATTGCCACTGGTTCAGGGTGTTTTTGATACTGTTTTGGATTTCCTTAGAGATTTGTTCGACCTAATTCAGTCATGGTTCTTGACAGTCTTTCTATGGATCCAATTCAGATCAGGGATAGAGGAGATCAGTAGTGCAGTAAGGGACTGCACCAGAATGTTGGAAGAATCATTCGACGTCCTCATAAATCTGCAGGAGGACCCAAACATACAGTGCTTAGAAACAGAGGCACGTGAGCTACAGCAGCAGTATGACAACATCAAAGGGACCACGCAGACGGTGGCCCTCACTCAGAGGCTCGCGCGAATGCAATAGGCCAAAGCACTTAAAGAACAAGTAGACGTAGCAAGACACAAAGAAGCAGTTTTGAAGGCACGTGTTTAGCCTTGGATCGATGAGGCCTTCATCATCGCAACAACAATTGAAGGTAAGCTCACGCAGATGCAGGGGACGTAGGAACAGATACAGGGGAGCAATCCCGACACCACGGTCTTGGAACAATGCATACAGGAGATATAGCAGGCAGTCACTCAGTCCATTGCTGACCTTGCAGCCGTCTGAGCAGAGTTGGGAGGTCTTCGCGCAAAGATCTTCGCACTAACAGAGTGACTCGAGGGCGAGTCACAATGTTTGTGTTGGGGGCCTGTTGGGTGTGGGATCCCCCGAAGGAAATTTTTGGGGCTTAAAGCCCAAGTTTTGACTAAGTCCATTGTAAAGACTCCACAAAATGTGGGCGCAGAGCGCGAAGATGGTAAATGAGTCAGAGGGTTGTTTGCCCTCATTTTTGTAATGTAATGTCGGTTTGAGAGATCTACCCATGGTCTGCGGACCATGGGATTGTATAAATAGAGTGAGGCTCTAAGTGTAAAAGAGATAACAATGAAAGAAGGAAATCAATCGATGAAGTAGTGAGTCTAAGTGTAGAGTCGTGTCTTTGGGTCGTAGAGTAGGAGAAGGCTTTGCAGCTGAGTGCGCAGAGGCCTAGTAGTCTGCGGCTAAGTGCGCAGAGGCCTAGTAGTCTGCAGCTGAGTGCGCAGACCCTTGCAGCTGACTGCGCAGGGCAGGTTGAGTATGTAACCAGTCAAAGCATTAATAAAGAGAAGTTTTACAATATTTATGTGTATCTTTTCTTGATTTATGCATTAAAGTATATTGGGTATGAATTGTAAGTTTACTATTTATTTGTTGCACGAATTCATATGAAATGTGCTGAATAAGTAAATATAATATAAGGTATCTGTTTACGCAAAGATAACTAATTGTTATAAGAAGATAAGTAAGATCCACAGCATGACTTGGGGAAATAGCACAGATCACTGCTCTAGCAGCGTGAAAGCCCCACAGCCCCTGGTTAGGGTTGAGCGAAGACAAATATAACAAGGCTGCGAAGGCCTCGCAAGCCAGGGAAGTGCGCGAAGTAACATGTGCGAAGGTATTCACAGTTGGACTAAATCAACTCCTCAAACATCTCAAGGGTGCGGAAACCTGGTTCTAGCATCCCCCCATACTGCTTCAGGTGAGACCTTAGTCCGCGCTCCGTGGACTGTTGCCAAAAGGGCTAGTAGTATAGGGATTTGTTTGGCTAATTAACTCCGAACCTGGGTCAGGCCCCAACAAGCCAACAATTTCATTGTCAGATCTTCAACCAAAACTATGCCCTTTAGATCCCCCCTTCTCCTAGCATCCAATAGAAGTTGATTGAGGCCTTTGACAGATAGAAGAAATAGAAGAGGGAATAGTGGGAATCCTTGGGCACAACCCCCTTTCTCCATGAAAGACATCTGAAGTTGAACCATTTATTAGGACACCAAATGATACAATAGTGGTGCTACTCAGTATCGAGTTAATAAAGGCGGCTTTGAATCACATGTGTGTAAGAATCAGCATCATGAATAACCAATTGACCCTATCATATGTTTTGGACAAGTCAATTTTGATTACTAGACCTTTTAATATTATAAATTTTTAAGTTGTTAATACCTCCTTGAGCGACTCCAATAGTTTCATGGATTTGAAGGTCCTTCAGCAATGCAAATTTTTCTTTGGAAACATTTCTGGACAGGATAGGGTTGATCCTATTTGCAATGATTTTTATTATCACCTTATAGATGCAATTGCATAGGGATATGGTCCTATAATCTTCATAAGATTGAGGATCATCTTATTTTAGAATAAGGGATATGAAGTTTTAATTAAATAAGTAAGCATCCATCTTGATTGACGGGATACCTCCATCGGTCTAAGAAATTCCTACCTAATTGTTTCATAAAAAGCCATCAAAAATTCCACAAACCATCCATCCGGTCCTAGGCTTTTTTCTTTCTTCATACTATGAAGGACTTTCTGGAGCTCTTTTTCTGTAACAGGATCCATAAGATTCTAGTTGTCTTCGTCATTAGTGAAATGTGTTAAAGGATGTGCTACCTGCCTCACCTCCATAATAGAAGTGTTTGAGGATGCTTTATAGAGATTCTTGAAGTGCGTCTTTCCTAAATTGGTGAGTTCCTTGAAAGGGGAGGTTTTACTACCTTTCAGGTCATTTAAAGCCTATATTGTGTTCGTCATATTTCTTCCCTTAGAAAAGTTTTGAAAAAATTGTGTTTTCATTGCCACTTTTAATCCAAAATGCTATGCTTTTTAATATCCATGACTCTTTGTGTTCTAACAAAATCCTTTTTTTGGTAGCTTCCAGCTCCAAGAGTTTTTTCTTAGCCTCCTCGGATTCATATCCTCCTCCATCATCGTCCTCCATTCTTCCTAGGGCTTCCTCCACCCATTTAAGCTCTTCCTCATCTCCTTCTTTCTTCTAAATGGACTAGTGGGTCACTGCCTATTTGACCATTTTCAAATTATTTGTGAATTGGGTCACAATAGGGATTACTGAATCACAATTGTGAGGAATCCAAATTTCGTTCACCAAGTCAATGAATTGGTCGTATTGGAGCCATGTCACATTAAATTTAAAAGGGCTAGGTGGTTTATGCATTCCCAACTTTAATTCCAAGAGACTTAGATGGTAATCAGATTCCCACCTAGATATTATCCACTCACAAACATGAGGTACATTTCCCAACAATGGCTCATCCATGAAGAACCTATCTATGTACTTAGCTATCATAGACTCACCTACCCTTTTGTTTCACCAAGTTGGTTTGCATTTAATCATATCTACATCAATTAGATTCTAGGCTACAAGAAGTTGAGTAAAATAGTCCAAAAGGGCATCAATTCTAGCATGGGTACCCCATATCTCCGAGGATCCAATTGGAAAATTCAAATCATTCCTGATCACTTTGTTCTCCATAGAAATTATGAACTTCTTTATTAGATAGTCCGAGAAGGGGGCTTGGTTTTGATAAGGCCCATAGATATTTATTTTTTTGAGCTCCATCCTCGATTATGCAAAAAAAATGTTTACTCCTGAACCATCTCAGAGATCCATGAGTCGAGGAATTTGATATATTTTTGGTTGAGTCCTATGGAAAGACCCCTAGATCAGCCCCTTGCATCAGACCCTATGAATAACCAACCTAGGAAAATAGATTGAATATAGAGCAAGATCGCTTCCCCATACCCTAAGGTTTCCTAAAGCAGAAGAATGTTTCGGTGCTCAACTTCGATCAAACTTCTCAAAGCTAATATTTTAGAGGATATAGCTAGACCCCGAGAGTTGAAAGAGAACATGATCATGGAGATGATTATCCCGGGGCCTGTGCTACTCCAAGCACCCCAATAATCAATTTTTTTTAACCTTTTCCACATCCATGAGGGATCTATTTTGGGATTTGCAAAGGCTTAAGTTTCTTCCCATTGACTTTATGTTGGTTTTGACATGTGATATTATCCCGTGACCACTAAATTTTGTCTTGAATAGTTCTTTAGATTATGTCATATTGAGGTTGTAATGAGACATAGAATCCAATGATTCGTTTGTAGATGAGATAGGTGCAATGAACATTTGATGATATACCCGACCTCATAACCATGCAATCAAAAGAAGAGATAGTAGATATGGAGGGGAGATAAGGGGAAGTAACAATAGAGGACGTCCCCATATATGGCCCTGCGTGTTATCCATTTCCCTTACTTCATCCTTCTCGACCTCATTGAGATGATTTTGGGTGAGTCCCTACTACTTCATGTGCCTTTGACTTCCTATGAACCATTTGAGGCTAGGATTTAGACATTGAGATAAAAAAAATTCAATAACTCCCATCTTACAAGAGTTTTTGTCCCCTGACCACTTCCTGCCCGAGAAGGGATATGGATAATTTTTAATTACTTATCCATACATGTGACATATTCAACACCAAAATGGGATCCTTTCATAATCAAACACATGTTAATGGGTAAATCATCCATGACACAAATCAAGTTGTTATTCAAATTCCTCACTAGGGTCTAGGTTAACTATTATGTGCACAAATGACATTATCTTGGTAGAGACATGAGATAGATATGCTTCCAGAAAATCACCCAGGTGATTTCCATTTGCCCGTAACACGTCCATCAACCATAACTAAGGGGGAATTCCTTGTAGCCAAACCCAAACTGGAGCCATGTAAATCCTTTCTTTACTCTCGTCAAAGACATGGGACCAACATTTCATCAAAATAGGGGAATAATCAATGCACCATACCTTTCTCATTTCCCATGTAGTGTGCTTAGTTTATTCAAAGCTTAGCATGAACCATACCTTTTCCAAGAGGTTTATCATCAAGGTATTTTCTATCTTAACGCCCCACTCCTTTTTCACCCACTCAGTCAAGGACTCCACTGATAATTGTCACCCTATAACTTTTACCACCAACATCTTCTCCTCCATATCCAATACTTTTGCCACCTGCACATCCTCACTTGAGACCAATTTTTGAACCCCTAGCTTCCTTTTGGTGCACTTCCCATTATTCTTCTTCATCCCCCCTTGCCTATGTTCTTCAAATTTCACTGACACCCCTAAGATTTCCAAGGACTTTACATGTTTCTTTGCATTTGACCCTTTTGCACTACCTATAGGGTTTCTTGAACCCCTAGGGTTTCTAACTTTTGCAATTGATCCTATCAGTTAAAAGGGTAACCATCGTCTATAGAAATAGTATGAATCCAACATAGTTTGAGATGAAGGATGCCATTTGAGTGGCTCAATGGGATAATTTGAAGTAACCCATCCACTCATGTTGAACTTATAACTTCCAAAGTGCCTGAAACATACCTCTCCCCGCACAACCCTTCATTGTGAGTCAAATCAACATGTTGTAAATCCATTGGAAAGGGAGTTTCCTATGTTGAGACCAAGATAAGAAATGGGGTAACCACCGAAGCTGGTATTCTAGCAGAAAAAAAGGAAAACTAGAAAACCCACTGCCAAGAAAAGAGCTCGCATATGTAAACTCTAATCCTTGAAACAAACCCAATGATGACAAAAAATCCCCCTACCTAGTTTAGGGCTTGTGTCATTATAGTGGCAGATATTGAATATGTTACGATCTTGGTGTCTTCTAAAATCCCTACTGAGGGACTACCATTTGTCCCCTAAGCCTCCATGTTTTGTTGTCAGGTTGGAAGCTTAGACTAGGAGTTTACATAGTAGTCAAGGTCATATTCATAGTTCATTGCCTCGTCCATCGAGAATACAATGAAAATACACAAAAAACCATGTATGACAGTTCCAGTCTGGTGAATAGCCCTACAAAACCAAATAAAAAACCACTGCTTTGGATAAAAAAAAAATTAAATAAACAAATATCGCGCCCCCTACCATCATTAATATAAGCTAGCCACAGGAAAAAAATATGTTCCTTGTGTGTCGCAGAACACAAACCTGGTTTTTTTTATGTAAGAGAATATGTTAAAAAAATGTGAAATGGGAAATTTTATTTTTGATTTGGATATTTTTAAAATTATTATTTAAAAATATAATGAAAAGGATAATTGAGGATTAAAAAAAGGAGTGAGAAAAGAAGAAGAGATAAAAGAAAAAAAAAATTGAAAAGGTTTGTTTCTTTTTATATAGTTGTTTTAGAAGGTGATTGAGTTATCTTCATATTTATGAGCATGGATTTCATTAACAATTCTTATTTTCTACAACCTCATATTTAAACTCCATATTTTTTAAGGTAAAATTTATGAATTTTTAGCCATTAAAACGATAACTAGATTACAAATAGATAATTTATTGAATATTGTTTTGAATGGGTTTGAGGAACACTCAAGTCAGATATATATGACACGAGATCAAAGGATCAACTCTTTGTGAACAAGAAGAATGATGTAACAACATTGTTTCTCATTCAACAAAAGTTTATATGACAAAATTCCTCCCAAAATTGCAACCAAAATGACATCCAAAGAAGCTTGAAATATTCTAGAAATGACATACAATGAAGAGTAAGGTCAGTCAATGGAGTGTTGCAATTGTCAATGAAATTGCTATTGTAACAAGAAGATTTTGATATCACAGAAATTGGAGACAATGTGAAATATTTTGCAGAAGCATAAGAAAAGTATCAATATAATGTAGAAAGTAAAGTCCACCATGCAGATACATGTGTGGAATAAGTAAATTGAAACCACCTTTGGAGCAGTAACAATAGGTGAGAAAACCTAGTAGTGAATTTTGAATTTGATTATGAAACCGAATTAACGTTTCTTGAAGAGTGGCTTGCAAACCCTATCTTGCAAAGCCTAAGTATGATGGATATGGTAGGAAGTATGAAAAAGCTACATAACTACATCAAAATATGAAACATGAAAGATAGAGTTAACCATTATAGTTCCTTAAGCTATTATAGTAAAGGAAGAGGATATAAAAGAACATGAAGATATTGTTTTTAATCTTAAACAGTTCAACGGAAAAGTTCAATTAGCACCAGTTGAGGAACAAATATATGCAAAGGAAAAATTAGATGAAGAAGACAATAAAGGGAAAAAAATTTCAAGAGAAAAAGATATGCAGAATATTTTGGAGAAAAATGAAGAAAAAGTATGTACAACATGGAGTGCAGACCAACATGCACTAGCATGCAAAAGTAAAATAAAAAACTTGGATTGATATCGAGTGTTGTAACCATTTTAATACTTAGATCATCAAGTAATAATGGTTGTAATTAAGAGGAAATTGTTAGTGTTGATGAATGTAATAATTTAGATTAAAGAGAAGTGAAAACAAATCTCTCTTGTTAAGCAATTTAGTTATCGGTACGAATTAATTTTAAAAATATATTTTGAGTTTTTAGTTTGAATATTTTTAGAAAATACAATACAAGATATTTGTAGAAGAGGTTAATCTTAGGATTTCAAAAAACTCTTTAATTAAACAAAATATATATTTTTTTTTAATTCAATGATTCAAACTAAATTATTAAATTATGATCTTTATTACAAAATATATATTTTGTAACAATTTAACTTTATTGAGAAGAGTTTTCAGCCAAAATCACATCATAATTCTCAACAAACTTGATATGGATCACATAAGCCTAAATTCAACATTTTAACTTGTCAAAACCATATAATAGAATGATCTAAAAATGTTTTTATTAAAGCTTTTATCAAGCATAATTAAAATTTTAAAACAAAATAAATAAAATGGGATAGACCAAATTCAATTTCAATAAATGTTATTGAGCAATATTATTATGTTATCATCAATTAATTTATTAAATTTTTAATAAAGCATTTTTTTAGATATTTTTATATAATTAATATATATATCTATATATATATATATAACTTTATAACTATTTATTGGATTTTATCCATTTAAATACATAGTTGGTGTAATAAAATTTAAGCATGACTAATTATTGGGGTTCTTGGCACTAAGCAAACCAATCCTCTTTAAAATTTCAAAAGCCAACTTGTTTTTCTAGGAAACCAAGTTTTTCAATTAGTCCACATTGACAGAGAAAATTACTTAAAGGCAACCATCAAAGTCTATTAATAGCTAGATAACAAAAAAATTCTATGACTATACTATAAAAGCTCTACTCCCTATAAGTTCCTCAAGATAATAATAATAATAAAAAAAAAGAGAGACAAACATAACAAGAAATAAATACATTAGCATAACTAAAAAGCACCAAACTATAGGTAACCATGTAGGGAACCACCTATAGTGATCTACTTTTTAATTGAAACTTGGAATTCGCGAACTTGAAGAACTAGCTAGGCTTGAAGAGGGCGGGAGACGATCTTCTATGATCAAAATTAGGTTGTCATGACATTATTTGGAACATTATGTTCCATCTAGGTTGTCTGCATGATCTCCATTTCCATCCGAACCTTTGATTGCTATGGTAAGCCCAAAGAAACCTTAGATGAAAACCTCAAATTTTTCCTCAAAGAGAAAGAGTTGTTTCTTCAACTCTACACTTTCTAGTCTCTCTCGAGCTATAGCTTGCATTAAAATGATACTTTTGGTCCACTACATCTCTACGGGACTTAAGAATTTTGTTTCTTGATTCCACGTGTTTCCAAGATCCTGCACCTACCCCTGAGTTTCCACTAAGAGTTGTTCAACATCCATAGTTTCCAAAACCCATTGCACCATAGCATCTACCTCCTCCATGGCTAATTTTCCTTTTGCAGGACACCCATATAGGAATAAGCTATGGATGCATTCCATTTCTTGTTCTACACGTGTCATGTGCCTTGGCCCATCACTCTAAGTTGTGCCTTGCTTTCAGAGTCCACCATTGTCTTCTACATCTTGTCAAAGCCATTATCCCTAAGTTTATAACCCTTAAGAGGTGATCAAATCAGTATGTATCATTTATAGGCTCCCTCTGCAAGAATCAAATCAGTTGTGAAGACTCAAAGAAGTATGAATTAAGTGAAGCCCATAACATCCACCTTCTAATAAAGCTCTATCTTTCACCCTCAATTGTGATTTCCTCATCATATTTAGAATTAGTTATCATACTCTCAAGAAATTATGCCAAGTTGAAGCCATCACCCTTAGGTATGTTACTACATTCATGGAAGTTGTTGTTGGGATGAGCCACAACTAAAATTCAACCCTATGAGATGTAAAAATTATACTGTAGATTCGAAACTGCTCATGAAATTTACTAAATCACAAGACTCGAATCTACTCTACTGCTCTGTGGAATTCAATTCACAATATAGAACACAAATCATAGACATGCAAGAAGAAACATCACACATGCACAGATATTTATCTATGGGAAAGAAACTACTCAAAACCCCTTCCTATATGTATTGCATTAACCAAAGAATAGAGATGAATACATATGCTTTCTCAAGCCTAAGAATGACCTACAAGTGTATAGTCTATCTCTCTACCTGATTGATTGAATTTGGCCAACACTTAGTCAATTTTCAAGCCCTCCAAGTTCCAATTTACTTCCGATGTTCCTTGAGGAAATTAACCCTATTATTTAGGAAATTCCCTCAATTGGATTGTCCAATTCCTCTAAGTTCTTCCTCTGGCTCCATGCACCACTTGTACACATTGGAATAGTCTACAACTGATAATACACTTCCTTGGAATCTCCATCTCAACTGGGTAACTCGAATTCTTTGCATGCATGACCTAATTTAAGTTGATTCATCAGTTATCTAGATGATCATTCAGTGTGGTTGAAGTCACATTTCCACAACTTGACCTTCCACTAGTTTCTCCAACAGTTAGAAATAGTTTAACTAACCATAACTCAATTTAACTAAATTTAATTGCTACAGCTAAAATTAACTCAACCAAGGCTCCTAAAATTTAGGAATTACTGAACACACCTGAACTTCATGCCCCTAACTCAAATTAACTAAGCTAGACTCCTATTTTTTAGGAATCAACTTAAATAAACTGAACTTCAACTCATTAACTCAAATTTAGGGTTATTAACTAAGTGACAAGAGCCATATCACCTCAGTTAACTACTCCAAGTTGTTTGTTGATGTGGAATTTTGAATTTCCTCGATTTTATTAAGGCAAAATAAAAAATTGAGACTTTTCTTGTTGCAATTTCAACACTCCCTCTCAGCAAGAAAAGGATTATCACTCACCCCTATCTCGCACATGTGGAATGTACTGCATGAAACACTTCTCACTGTTTTTGTTGCTCCTGCAACACCTGTAACTAAGAAGCATCTAAGAAAACATTGAATCAACTGTGTCTGCAACTATCTACTGGGAAAATTGTGTTGTTGCTAACTCTGCTACTAAGCCTCCTACTCTGCTGTCAAAAATACTTTGGACTCATCAGTATCTGGCTAACACTAATCCTCATACTACTAAATATTGTGGGACCCCGTAGTAAGGTAATGAGTTATGAGGATAATTCCTCAATCGACACTACCCAAATTTTTATAACTCTTGGACTAAGGATCTACATTGCTCCACCTCGCTCTTGGAGGTATCGTTGCATGTGCTTCCTTTGCCCACTTGGCTCGAACTATCCCCTTACTGGAGGTATTTACTTTAGTGGATATCTCCACACTTCCTCCTCTTTTCCTCTCCATTTATGGTTGTTCCACAACTTCTTGAGGCTCCTTCTGAGGTTTCATGTTGAGATGTCTAACATGCTCCCTCTCAACCACCATATCTCTAGTCTTTGCCTTGCTCCTCAAGGTTCTTCATGTATCTTTTACCTCAAGTAATACATGTTCTTGACTCAAATCTCGATCTTCTTCATCTATCCCATGGCTATGTGTCTCGGGAATGCTTTCCCTTTGCTGAAGATCACATTGTAACCACGGTCTTCCAAAACTGCAATAGAGATGAGATTTTTCATTAGTCTTAAAACAAAAACTACATCCTTGAGTCTGAGAGGGGAGCTCGACTCCCTCTGAAATGTGACTATACCACTATCGATCGTGTTGTACCTTCGATCGTCTCCAAACACAATGTTCATCTAGATATATTTTTCCTCCAAGTCACTAAAAAATTCTCTATTCCCCATCATGTGGAATAAGGCACCTAAGTCCAAGTACCACACGCTCCCCAACATTGTTCTCGTCATGCATGTGATGAGAGTGAATTCAAGCTCGAACTGTGAAGACAAAGCTTCATATGTTGTTGCTAATGCATGCTCCTTCTTTCTTGCCTTCCTGTGTGGACACTTTTTGGCATAGTGCCTGAATTCATGACAATGAAAGCACTTGATTTTGGACAAGTCTTTCTTCTTACCCCCTTGACTAGATTCTAGTTTGGATTAGGATTTTTTCCCTTTTCTTTTCTTTTCCTTTCCATCCAAGGCACAATTTTCTTCATCCTCGCCCTTGGATGAATTCCCATATTTGGTATTCCACATTATTTCTTCTTGTACCAAATTAAACCATAAGTATTCCCAATTTGGTAGTTTCTCCCTCCAATTTACCGAATCTTGGTAGTTGTGTCAGCTCTCGGAAAGGCCTAGAAGGGCTAGGATTACCAAATCATCTTTTGAAATAGTAACATCAACTTGACCACGTTCATCATGACATTGTGTGAACCTACTCAGGTACTGCAAAGTAGTCTCGTTGTTCTGCATCTTGCTATTTCGAAGTTTATCCTTAAAGCTTCCTGTGGTCACTACTATTTTGGAACAAATATGTTAGTTCTTGCCACATTGGATACAGATTCTCTTTCCCATGGAGATTTGAGGCAATGTGGTCATGTACTCCCTCCAATATGATTCTTCTCACCTTGGATACACAATTCTTCCATTTTTCTAGATCCTGATTATCAGTTGTTGATTGTTTCAGGATGTCATTACCGATAAATTCCTTCAACCCATTATCTTCCAACATTGCCTCCATGTGGTCCTTCCAAGAAACACAATTAGAGCTTGCCTCAAGGGCATACTCGAGTCTTATTCCATAGAAATCCATCCTTCTAGCTCTAAAGAATTGATACTACAAATCAAATCCTCCTGCAATAACAACTTCGAAATTTATGCTCTACTGTGAATCCTGATTTGATACCATGTAGAAATTAGACTGTAGATTCGAAACTGGTCATGCAATTTACTAAATCACAAGACTCGAAGCTACTCTATTGCTCTGTGGAATTCAATTCACAATCTAGAACACAAATCATAGACATGCAAGAACAAACATCACACATGCACAAAGATTTATCTAGGGGAAAGTAATTGCTCAAAACCCCTTCCTATCTGTATTGCATTAACCAAAGAATAGAGATAAATGCATATTCTTGCTCAAGCCTGAGCACAACCTATAAGTGTATGGTCTCTCTCTTTGCCTCGCTAACTCACTTTGGCCTACACTTAGCCAATTTTCAAGCCCTCCAAGCTCTTATTTCATTGTGTTGTTCCTTGAGGAAATTAGCCCCTATTATTTAAGAAATTACCTCAGTTGGATTGCGCAATTCCTCTAGGTTCTCCCTCTTACTACATGCACCACCTGTACACATTGGAATAGTCTACAATTGATAGTACGCTGCCTTGGAATCTCCATCTCAACTGGGTAACTCGAATTCTCTACATGCATGAGCTAATTTAAGTTGATTGATCATTTATCCCGATGATCATCGAGTGTGGTTGAAGTCACACTTCCATAACTTGACCTTCCACTTGTTCCTCCAATAGTTAGAACTAGTTTAACTCACCATAACTCAATTTAACTATATTAAATTGCTACAACTGAAATTAACTCAACCTAGGATCCTAAAATTTAGGAATCACTGCACACAACTGAACTTCATGCCCCCTAACTCGAATTAATTGAACTCAACTTGTTGGGCAAGGGATCCCCAGCAGCAAGTTTTGGGGCTTAAAGCCCGAGTTTTGGTCTATTATATTGTAAGACTCTGCGAAGTATGGGCGCAGACCGTGAAAGTATAGGATGAGTCATAGGGTTGTCCGCCCTAAGAATTGTAAAATAATGTAAAGTTGTGTCAACCTACCCATGGTTCGCGGACCATGGGATTGTATAAATAGAGCGAGGCTCTAAGTGTAAAGCTAGTGAGTTGGAAAGCAAGTAATGGATAGATGTGAGGGCATGGTAAAAGCATAGAGTGAAAGTTGAAGTGTATTGGGTCGTAGTAGTAGGAAGAGGCTCTACAGTTGAGTGCGCAGAGGCCTAGTAGAGTCTGCAGCTGAGTGCGTGGACCCTTGCAGCTGAGTGCGTAGGGCGAAGTCGAGTCTATAAGTAGGATTGTACTTGGATTTGGAAGCTAATAAAGAAGTTTATTCTGTGCATCTATTCTTGAATCTGTATGTTGATGTTATGTGTTACTTTACTCTGTTATTTACTGCGCGCAATTGATAATTACATATATGAATTCTTATATGTGAATTTAATCTAAGTAGTCGGCTACCAGAGACTAATTAAGGAAGACTTGGGTAAATAACACAGGTCACGCTACAACTAGAACTATGGAAAGACAGTATCACAGGGCGCAGGGCGCCCGCAGGTGTGCGTAGCGTAGTAAGTGCGAAGGTTGGACCGCATATCAATCACCACATATTAGACATCCCCAAGGTGCGGAAACCTGGTTCTATCACCCTCCCATACTACTTCGGGTGAGACCTCAGTCCGCGCTCCGCGGACTGTTGCCAAAAGGGCCAGTAGTACCGTGATTTGCTTGGCTAAATCACTTCCAAACCTGGGTCAGGCCCCACTAAGCCAACGCAACTCATTAACTCAAATTGAGTGTTCTTAAATGAGTGATAAGAGCCATTTCACCTCAGTTAACTCCTCCAAGTTGTCTGCTGATGTGGAATTTCAAATTTCCTCAATTTGATTAAGGAAAAATAAAATATTGAGACTTTTCTTGTTGCATTTTCAACATGGGAGGTCCTATCTCCGTGTATCCACCCATGGTACCCATTAGATGAACCAACTCACACAATTCAGTCATTAATGGAATTCATATCTAGACTCTTGACTAGGGGTAGTAACATGATGCAAAGATGAGGGAAAAACAGACAAAAAGCTCATCCAAAGCATTTCTAACGAGAGATGTAATTGGCCTCTACTACCTCCATCCACTTTACCATGTGTTAATTCTCTTCAACCACCTCACATGTCTTCCCTAGCTAGTTATTTGGATATGATATGTCACCCCATTGATGTTTTATAACTCTACGCTTTTAATATCAT
>APFE030332018.1:37168-66619 GCA_000404065.3 Pinus taeda
AATCTCAAGCGCTAACAGATGTCAATATGGCATTGTTTAAAATGGAAAATGTCATGTTGATACATGCCCTAATCCATAGATTATTAAAACTCTAAATTTCTACCTAAACCCTAATGGCTAGTGAAAGCCCTAAAAAGTTTCAACCCTAAAATCCTAAACCTAGGTACAAAGCCCTTAGATCTAAGTCAACCCCTAAATGAATCCATCCCTAAAAACCCTAGCCAACCCTAACTCTAAAACCCTATACTTTAATTTATTACATGAAATTCTAAATACATATCATATTAATGGGACCCATTAACTCTTACCACAAATTTCCTAATTCAATAAATCATCAATTTACTTAATAAAACCAAATCACGTGACACTTTACCAATTCAAAAAAAAGGGGAGTCAAAAATATATATTAAAAGGCCAAATGATTCTATACATATCCAAAAGCCTTTTATTTTGGACATAATTTTTTTTTTAATACACATTGAACGACTCTTCATACTGCACACGTCAACATGACAGGTCGGCTCCACCTTCGGACATAGATAGCACTCTACGCATATATATTGGGACACAATTTCAGTTAAAAAGTATAGGATACAACAAAGAACATAGATGTTGAAAATGGCAACAAGAAATGCTAAAAATAGCACTGCTATAAATAGAAGTTAGGGTACCATTGTTGGACATAGTAACAAGGAATGAAAAATGGAAGTGCTAAAAATAGAATTTCTATAAATAGCGTTTCAGGTTAGATTCCAATTTTAGTTATTCCCTGAACTAAAATTGAGAAGTAAAATTCGAATTTGAGCTCAGCAACTGTTTGTAAAATAATTAATTAATTCATCTTGAGTTAATTAGTTGTAGGAAATCAAACATGAAGTCTATGTGAGGACATGCAACAGTTATCCCATCAATTGAGGAATTTATCCATCAGTTAAAGAGATAAGGATGAGTTGTAATATTGAGTTGTAATTAGTTAGCTCAGTTAACTGAGTTAAGTCCAGTTATATTAGTTCTAACAGTTTGTTGAACTAATTGTGAGTTCAATTAGTTAATGCTTGCATGCATGTGACTGTTGCACTTCAGATAACTGAATATTCTCTCATAAATAACTCATGCATGTCAGTTCAGTCATAAACCCAGTTGAGATCAGAGGAAGGGATAATGTACTATCAATTGGAGGATTTTTCCTATATAGGAAACTCATCCATGCAGAAGGATCTTTTCTCCTTCAAGATTGTGCAATTAGACTAGAGGTTAGTGAGTGTGTGAAGAGGCCAACTCACACAGGTGGTAGCACTGGACCCCAAGGAAAACTGCGCAAGGAAATAAGAGGCTTGGAGGGTAGAGGAGAAGGTTTGTGAGAAGCCTTTGACTGTCTATGAGCAGCAGATTGATTGCAGAGAGAGAAGGATAGCTTGTGAGCTATTTCTTTTTGTAATCTAGACATATTTCCACTTGTATGATAATACAGAGATTGGGGTTTTAGGCTAAGGCGTTCCCCGGGTTATTCTTTTATGTTCATGTGTGATTTATTTCTCATTCTCAGTTATATGTGTTCTAATTGATCTAGCTCAAATTGATTAAGCTTCTGCAAAGTTTGATTGTAGAAGTAGATCTAATATTTTGCTTTACTGTATTGCATTATCAGGTGATCTACAGTGGGAATTTCTACATGGTATCAGATCCAAGTTGATCAAAGCGAAGAACAATATACAAGAAGGGAGAAGTTCAAAGTTTGAGGTTCTTGAATATAGAAATCAAGTTCTTATCACATCTCAATTTCACCAATGGCGTTCAATGGTTTAAGACTCGAGTATGCCCTTGATGAAAACTCAAATTATATAGCTTGGAAGGATCGCATGGAAGCAGTATTAGAGGATAACGGTCTAAAGGACTTCATTGATCAAGAAGTCCCCAAGCCGGTAGCATCTGATGCTACAAAATTGGCGGAATGGAAGAAATGTGTGGCTAGAGCAAGGAGAATCCTCCTGGAGGGAGTTTGAGACCATATTGTCTCGAGCCTCCATGGGAAGGAGACACTGTTTTCGATGCGGAAAACATTGAAAGATCTATATCAAAATAGCATCGATCAGAGGAAGTTGGCGCTGAAAGACAAGCTTTGGAAAATCAAGTGTGAAAAGGGCGACATGATCTCTACATATCTGAAAAAGCTCACCATCTACAGGGATGAGCTTGCAAGTGTAGGGATCACGACAACCAATGATGACATGGTGAGTCTTTCTCCCCTTGGTCTTCCTAAGAGTTGGCATAGCTACCAAGACTCAGTAAATGGAAGAGATAAATTACGAGATTGGGAACGACTTTGGTCGGATCTAATGCAAGAGGAGATAAGAAGAAGAACCAAAGATGGTTCTTCATCCAAGGGGCATGAAGAAAATTGTGCCTTAGCAAGTAAGGCGAAGAAAGGGAAGGAGAGGGATTCTCATCCCAAATCGAGTTATTCCTATGGTGGGAAGAAGTTTGACAAATTGAACGTGTGATGCTTTCATTGTCGTGAGGTGGGCCATTTTCCTACAAATTGTCCACTGAAGAAATCCAAGATGGGATCCAAGGAAGGATCTGAAGGTGAGGCATTGGCATCATAGTTCGAGTTGGATTTCACCCTCTTTGCATGCATGGTTTCATTCATGGTGGGATGTGGTTGGTTTCTTAACGGTGGAGCTTCTTTCCACATGATCAGTGACAAGAATTTGTTCAGTACCTTGGAGGAGAAATATCTCCAGATACTCATAGCGATGGGTAATGATGAAAAGTATAGTTTCTTAGGTGTAGGCACAATTGTTTTTCAAAGGGAGCATGGAGCTCGCATTACCTTGATCGATGTCAAGTATGTACCAGGACTGAGGAAATATTTGGTGTCAATCACAATGCTGGAAGACAAAGGCTATGATGTATTCTTCGGTAAAGGAAAGGTTTTCCTTCGACACATCACCACGATACAGGTGAAGCAGATTGGTTCACGAGTCAAGAACCTATATGCTCTTGAGGTTCAAGATGCATGCAAAGCCTTGAGGAGCAAGGCAATGGATGGAGACTTGGTGGTTGAGGGGGAGAGTAAATTACCTCTCAACATGCAGTGCCAGAAGAAGTCTCAGACAATTGTGGAGGAGCCACAATTGGTGAAGCAGCTTCAAGAGGTTGTGGAGCAGCCACAACTAGAGAAGTCGAGAGGAGACTGAATGAAGGCATCCACTCATGCAGAGACCTCTAGTAGGGGGGGATTTCAAGCCAAGTGGACAGAGGGATCACATGCATCCATACCTCTAGGTTGAAGGTGGGGCAATGTGGAGTGACAGCCCCAAGAAGGCTGGAATAGGGGCAGGATCATTCAGGTACCCAACCTCTTTGATTAGACCTTGCTATGGGAGCCCCAACGAGGAGTAGCAGGACTGGCTGAGTGGGTAGAGGTAGATGTGGATGGATCAGCAGAGAGAGCTACAGTGCAGGAATCCCAAGACAACGCAGAGCTAGTAAGATGCAACAATGCGAGAGGCATAGGAGTGTTGCACCAGTGTAGGATGGCACAGACAGGTGTGCAGCAGTGCGATATGCATGGAGTGTTACAACAACTCAGAGGTCACAGAGGGATTACTTGTCAGCGGCAAAGGAAGCATCCGCATCAAAGGATGTTTCTAGCCCAATAGGGAGGTAAGTTGGGAGAATTTTTGTTTCTAGAATTGCTGGAGCAACAACACTTGGGAGAAGTGTTGCATGCAGAACATTCCAAAGGTTCAGGATCAGGTTTGAGTTGAATTCCTTTCTTGTTGAGAGGGGGTGTTGAAAATGGCAACAAGAAATGCTAAAAATATCACTGCTATAAATAGCAGTTTGGGTACCATTGTTGGACATAGCAACAAGGAATGAGAAATGGAAGTGCTAAAAATAGCATTGCTATAAATAGAATTTCGGGTTAGATTCCAACTTTAGTTAGTTCCTGAACTAAAATTGAGAAGTAAAAATCGAATTTGAGCTCAACAATTGTTTGTAAAGTAATTAATTAATTCATCTTGAGTTAATTAGCTGTAGAAAATCAAACATGAAGTCTATGTGGGGACATGCAATAGTTATCCCATTAATTGAGGAATTTATCCATCAGTTAAAGAGATAAGGATGATTTGTAGTTAGTTAGCTTAGTTAACTGAGTTAAGTCCAGTTAGATTAGTTCTAATAGTTTGTTGAACTAATTGTGAGTTCAGTTAGTTAATTCTTGCATGCATGTAACTGTTGCACTTCAGGTAACTAAATATTTTCTCATAAATAACTCATGCATGTCATTCCAGTCAAAGACCCAATTGAGATCAAAGGAAGGGACAGTGTACTATCAGTTGGAGAATTTTTCCTATATAGGAAACTCATCCATGCAAAATGATCTTATCTCCTTCAGGAGCGCAGTTAGATCGGAGGTTAGTGAGTGTGTGAAGAGGTCAATTCACACAGGTGACAGCACTGGACCCCAAGGAAATAAGAGGCTTGGAGGGCAGAGGAGAAGGTTTGTGAGAAGCGTTTAGTTGTCTATGAGTAGCAGATTGATTGCAGAGAGAGAAGGATAGCTTGTGAGCTGATTCTTTTTGTAATCTGAACATATTTCCACCTGTATGATAATACAGAGATTGAGGTTTTAGACTGAGGCTTTCTCCGGGTTATTCTTCTGTGTTCATGTGTGATTGATTTCTCATTATCAGTTATATGTGTTATGATTGATCTAGCTCAAACTGATTAAGCTCTGCAAAGTTTGATTGTAGAAGTAGATCTAGTATTTTGCTTTAGTATATTGCATTATCAGGTGATCTACAGTGGGAATTTCTAAAATAGACAGCGGAAAAAACAAGGTTCACATCTCATGAACATAAGCGAAAGATAGTAAACTGCATATCTCAGACAGTGTGCTAACAAATGCATACTTCTAGGAAAACACTTATTTATGGATAAAAGACAGTGAACACACATTTCTGGGTTAACCGAGTTGCAGTAAGCGTGAACATTTGGACAGCCTATGGATGAAGGAACATCAAACAATTCTTTATTTTGTGCATCGTTACATAAATTCAAAACCAAGCAACGTTCGTTGACACCTCTTCTATTTATGCGTCAACAACTAGTTGAGTAGTTTCATTAGCTCATTTAGATTCAGACTGAGGAGCAGATACTTCGTTCATTACAGAAATCCTCATTTGCAACTATTGACTGCTATTTTATAGCTTGGATTGTGGTAACTCAAACATTGTAGAAGATCATGACTTATTCTTGATTGTAATCTTATAAGCCTAGACAATGAAGATTTCTTTCTTGAATAGTAGACAATGAAGTAAATCAAGGACAAAGCAGACCCAAAGTGTTTTCATTGTTGTAGTAGTGAAGACATTGACAAATATACCGAGAACATTGAAGTAAGTACCTTACACATTCTCTATTTAACAATAGGATTGGTGTCCTTGGAGTTGGTGCTCCTAAACACAAGGTAGGTGCCTTGGATTAGATAGGGTTGAAGCCCTAGAGGTCGAAGCCTCATCAAAACCAAGTTGGTGCTTGGGAATAATTATCATAAGTTGTATCTATTCTTTTATACTCAATAAAATTATTATTATAAGTTTCTATGATTAAATTGTGAAGAATCTAATTGGTAATAATAACAATTGAATGAAAATATTGATTCACCCCCCTCCAAGTATTTCGAACAGATACATATGAAATATTTGTGGATTTCTTACTCAGTAATGATTATTCAATTGTAACACAACGAGTTGTGAATCTAAATTAACAATTATATCTCTAATGCCAAGAGAAACTGCTTCTGAAAATAGTTCAATAAATGCATAGTGTTCAGCAATATTTTTAGTTGTCTGTCCCAGGAAAATACCTTGTAAATCAACCAACTTGCTATCAGGGGAAAAGAGTGCCCAAGCTAAGGAAGAAAAATTTTGTGTGCTACGTCAAGCACCATCAGCAAAACCAACATAATGATTTTATGACATCTGCAAACCAAGTGGAACACAAGATAAGCAGAAAACATATGTCTGCAAAGCAAACAATCACACCAAAAATTAAAAAAGTGCACACCTATGAATTCACACACTAATTTACAAAACGTAATTGCACAGATTTCACGCATAATACTTTTTCAAATACAACCCGTTGCAGGGCTATGATAATATATTTCCTTCGTAATCAACTAGCTCATAGGTGCCCTTTTGCAAGACACACTTCACAATATATGGCCCATGCCACATAGGTTCGAACTCTCTAGCTCCCAACTTATCGTTAGCCTAATCATAAAGGAGTACCAGGTCGCCTTCAGAAAATGTGCGTGGAGAAATGATTTAATCAAAATGCACTTTGATACATTTCTTTTGGGCTTTGATCACCATTGTAGCAATGCAATAGGTCTCATCAAGCCTCTTAAGGTAGAGTAACTACTCGTCTTCAGGCGAGGTATTAGGAAGAAGTTCGATAGCTAATTTCAATGAAGGGATTTTTCACTCAATCAGGAGTGTCACCTCTAAACCATAAACCAGCTGGAATGGATTAAACCCATTAGTTGTCTTAGTTGCAGTCCAGTAAGCCCAAAGAGTCGAGAATAGCATAAGGTACTAATTATTTTTGTGCTTCCCAATGGTTCGTTGAAGCATAGTAATCGGAACCTTATTAATTACTTCGACTTGCCCATTGGCCTATGGATACTAAGGAGTTGAGCTATCATGGCGAAGACCCAATTGAGCAATCAGCTTTTCCATCATGTACTAATGAAAATGTGATCCATGATCAGTGACAATGGCTTGAGGGATGCCAAAACGGGCTATGACATGGTTGAAGAGGAACTAAGCAGCAGTGATACCATCAGCATTATATGTGGGCATCACCTCAACCCATTTAGTGAAGTAGTCGATGGCAACAATGATATAACCATGCCCCCCAACCGAGCAAGGGTTAAATGTAATGAAATCTATGCCCCATTTGGAAAATGGGCCAACGGTAATGACTAGGTGTAAGGGTGCTTTCGATTATAAATCTGACATTCATGGCACTTTTGAATAGTCAAAATACAATCCTTGAAAATGGAAGGTCAAAAATAACTGGCCAAAAGGATTTTCTTATCAGTGGTTTTGCCTGACATATGACCACCAAATTCCCTAGAGTGGTAGTCATTCAAGACTCATTCAACCTCTTTCAATGTTAGACATTTGCGAAGAACATAGTCAACATCGAATCGGTATAATGTATCACCAAGAATCTGATAGGGTTGAGACTAATGCCAGATGTGGCGTCATTCTGATCGAGACAACTTGGATTGAAAGATTTGGGTTTGAAAATAAAAAATAATATCTCCATACCACATATCAAGAGTGTTGATGAGAAACAAAGTTTCATTAGGAATCTGCTCAGTAAAATCGGTGGAAGTGTTTTCGAAAGGAAGGGCGCAAATCAATTCGGAAAAAACAAGTGATTTATTTGATTTGGCAAAAGTAAACTCCAAATAAAACTCTTGAAGGATAACAATCCATTTATATTATTTCCCCCAAATAATTGACAAGTCAAAATATAAGTCATGGGGTTGCAATCAGAAACCATTGTGGTCTTTCGTAGATGAATATAATGACGAAATCTTTGAACAACATGGAATGCTACCAAGGCAAGTTTCTCGACATGAGCATATTGAGTTTTAGTGTCAATGATATTTCGGATTAAATAATAAACCACATGTGCATTACCATCGTCATCATCCTGAACCAATACCATAGCAATGGTATTGTCAGTTGCGGCCAAGTAGAGGAAATAATCGCGTCGATAATCAGGGGGATGCAATAATGGAGAACTAATGAGCATTTTCTAAGGCATCGAAGTATTGTTGGGAAATTTCATCCCAAATTAATGGGATCCCCTTTTTAAGCAAGCAAGTAAATCCCTTGGTGAGTTCAGTGTAGTTAGGAACGAAACGACCAGTAAAATTAGCCTTTCCTTGCAAACTTTGCAATTGAAGCAGTGAAGTAGGAGGGGGTAAGTTTACAATAGCCTAAAATTTTAGAGGATCTATTTGGATACCTTCTCAGGACACAACAAAACCCAAGAGCCGACCAGATTCCACACAAAAAATGCACTTATTCAAATTAAGATGGATGTTATAGTGTAGAAATCGTAAACAGATGGATTGAAGGTGGTCCGGATGGTCATGACACTTAGAAAAATGGGCTAGTAAGTTGTATAAATAAGGTTGAACAATGTGTCGAATATCATGAAACACATAGGAAATTTCTCTCTAAAAGGTAGCGCTTGTGTTTTTTAAGCCAAAAGGAGGCTTCTTATAGACAAAATTTTCCCACGAACAAATAAAGGTCATCATGTGTTGGTCAACAGATGATATTTTGATCTGGTTGTAACCAAAAAAACTGTCCATAAAAGAGAAAATATCACTCCCAGCACACTCATCGATGGTTTGATCAATAAACGAAGTGGGATAGTTATCTTTCAGGCATGCGCAATTTATGTCACGGTAATCAACACAAACTCAGACATGCCCTGCATTTTAGTAACAAGTACAACGTTGGAAATCCAATCTGTCAATGGGATCGGATAGATGAAACCAGAATTTAAAATCTTTTCAACTTCTGCCTTAATAGCAGCAGCCTTCCTAGGAAGCATGGGATGAAGCCATTGGAAAACAAGCTTCGCACCAGTATACGTGGGTATTTCGTGTATCACAATAGCTGGATCAATACCAGGAATTTCCTCATATGACCAAGTGAAGACATAACTAAATTCTTTGAAAATTTCGGTTTAAACCCTGATCTCATAGGGAGAACAAGAAACCCCAATATGGACGTTCTCAATAATTCCAGGTTTAATGGAAATGTCGAGAGGCATGGTGGCAGTAATATTCCCCATATTACCTTCAGACAAGACTTCGTGCACCAAAACAAGTGTTTGAAGTAGATGCGTCAGGTTATGAGAAATGAAAGCTTCAAGAAACGAAGGAATCTCACTTAGGCTTGGAAGAAACAAAGAATGATGATGAATATCATTCCAAGGAGTCTTGTCAAGAAATATAACCTCAACAATACTCTCGTTGATGGGGAATGTCTTTTTCAAAGGATCTGGGGAATCCCAAGAACCAATCCAAGGAGATTGTGCATAAGTATCTAGGTTGATACTGAAAACGACATGACTTTTTGAAGCAGTCGTTGAAGGCAAGACAATTTCTTGATAATATTTTTCTAACGGACTTAACAGCATAGAATCACAAAACAAATCAATCTAATCTAGAGAAGGAATAATCCAAGGATCTGTAGAAATAGAGATCATATTGATCGAAGTGATATTCGAAGGCACGAGAGAAAAAGTACCCATTAAAGAAGAATCATTAAAAATGCCTTCCCCACACTCTCATATGGGAATTCAGTATTTCCCACATATGGGACATTATCGATGGAGGCAATGGAAGAGAAAAAAGACAATTGATCGATGGTAATAATTTTTACTTCATGAGGAAAACAAAGCACCCAGAACAAAGAAGAAACCACACAAAAAATAGCATGGGTCCAACTTCACCTAAGAAGAAGTTTGTAATTGAGATTCGCATCTACAACTTCCACTTCTAGCTCAACAGTCTTTCCTTCCAAAGTGATAGGAAAATTTGTGAGAATACCATACAATTGGGAGCCTCTGCCATCAAAGGCCTCCAAAGTGTTTGGGGACTGGTTAAGGGGAGGAGAGTCAATGGCCTTCCAACATGAAACAAGCATGATGTAGGTGGAAGCACCCTCATCAATGACAGTCTGATGGATTTTCTTTCCTTTTATAATAACTTGAATCAGAAAAGAAATCTAATGAGGAACATGAGGAACATGGTTTTCAAGATCGAATGTAATTAGACTAGAATCAGTAAGATCAATGGATCCTATGGTAGACAACAATGATTTCCACTACTTTGGACATGTTTGGAGAACTTCAAAAGCAAACATTTTCAAAGGTGCTTGAGCTAAATATTCGACTATATTATAATGTTGTGCAACTCTAGTATTCGGATTATAGGATGATTTCCGAAGCACACCTTTGGGAGGTGGTCAAATTGTGGATTCATTGTTAGGTCACTTAATATCAAGCGGACCAGAACTGGGTGGAGTAGAAGTAGAAGGTATATTAGTGACTTCTTTCTCCACCATCTACTTTTGAGGTGTTTGATAGTCTTTTGATTGAGTAGCGACAGAGATAGGTAATGAACCTTGCATCATGAAAACATGAGAACCAAAGGAGGCAGAGGATTGTGGTTGGTCTACCAACTGAGTCTGCTGAGATGGAAATGGTTCTTTTAAAATAGTCGGAGTTCCTTTCAATAAACAATTAACTTCAAGACACCAGGGACAACCCTTGGTATAATGTGCTTCCTCACAAATGAGGCAAGGATATTTCGACTTTCATTTGGAAGCATCATCAACAGATGAATTAGGAGGATCTTGTTTAGGGGTAACAGATTTGTCTTTACCTTTACCCATTTTCTTACCTTTCAAGGCTTTATCTTCCGTGGTAGACTGGATGACATGGACCTCAGAGGTTTTACCAGGTTTCGACAGATTTTTCGAAGGATGATTGGAACCAGTGTTTGAAACAAACTTTTGCTTCGAAGAAGTCTTGGTGGAGTTCTGGGACATTGATCCAATTATACCATCAACAAGCGGTACATCGGGAGACTGTGAATATGCCATATTTGAAGATGGTCTTGGAGCATTAGGCAACATTTCATATAATGTGCCAAATTGGGAATAGACAAAGTCTAAACACGGAGCACAAGTAATATCTTGGTCCTTGGTAACACAGCCAACAATTGTTATATCTTTAGCAATTTTGTTTATGAATGATTTTGTGAACCATTCAGTCAAAACTCATCAGGAATCTCGAATTTGATGAGGTGACATTGGCGTCTCCATTCATGGATATGATCGGAAATATGTGTTGCAGTATCTTCCTTCAAAGATGTTAGTAAATGAGTACCCATTTCATAATGAACTAGAAATTGGAAGTGGGTGAGGAAATCCATAGCTAAAGAGTTAAAGTCGGTATAGGTACCTCGAGGTAACTCGACATACCATTTTGCGGCACCACTTGTCAAGTTTCTCTGAAAGAGGCAAAGACGGAAAGAATCATCAACATAGGAATTTGAAGAACACCATAAGTGATATGTCATCACATGGGCTAGAGGGTTCTCTTTAGGTTTTCCTTTGAACTTAGGGAAATCACTCGGAATTTTAGTAGGAACTGGAGGCCAATAAGGCGAATGAAGGATGGGATCATTAGTGAGCCTCGAGACATTAGGCTGTTCCAACGTGCCTAAAAATGGAAATTGTGGATTAAAGGGCATGTAAGGCCTTTCAAGAGGCCCAACCTGCAGGTTCTAACCTTGCTAGTAAGGATTCTTCCCCTACAATGGAGGATTTTGACTATAGGGGACTTGATTTTGCCCCCACTGAAAGATACCTTGACCATAAGGTGGATTTTTTCCAAGGTAAGCTTGATATTGACCTACCATAGTCCATTGATAAGAATTATATCTGGCATATGTATTGTAAGGTTGTTGCACCTGTTGACCCTGGATATGAAGAGATTGGCCCTGTTGTTCCAGGGGTTGACCTTGTCTCTACAAGGTTTGACCTTGTTGATATACAAGTTGAGCTTGCTGCTATAGAGGTTGACCTTCTTGTTGCAAGCATTGACCTGGCTTCTACAAAGGTTGGCCTTGCAAATATAAGGGTTGATTGTGTTATTGGACAACTACATTTTTCATTGCAAAGGTTGTTGATATTGATGCAAAGGTTTCCCTTGTTATTGTAATAGTTGTTGGACAGTTCCTTGAGGCATACCCTGTGGGTATTGGTAAGCATTGTATGGGTTTTGACCATATGCACCAAGTATAACAAATTGACCAGGTTTCACATAGGGTCCTACTTGTGGAATATAAGATGGATTTTGCAAGGCTTGTGAACCATATGGGACATAAGCCTGTTGGAGTGGTATCTGAGCCATGTAGGTTTGTTGATATTGGATATTACCCACCCTAGATAGACCAACAGGGTTAGGAATACCACTAGAATAAGGTTTATTGACTCCAACCATGTGAGGTTGTGATCCACTCACATGGGTTCCACCTGACACAAGAGGAATATTTGTCTTCCCCCCCCCACACTGTGAATAAGGCAGTGGTACATTCTGACCACTTGACGGAGGGATGGAGGAACTTACGGAGGCATGACCTAAAACAATCGATTGTACTGGAATGGAAGGTTAAAATATGGTATAGGCTGCAATGAAATCGTTGGTTGAATGGGAACTGACGTAACAACAGTTTGTACAAGAATTTGAGAGGTCGCGTTTGCGATAAACAAACCAGTATTGGGCATGGCATTTGACACCAAATATGATTTTGATACAAAGATGAAGCACTAGGAGTTCTTGAAACCAATCGAGCAAAGGTTGTATAACCATGTGGAAGCATAGGCCCACTGGTTTCAGGAAGTGTGTGAGATGGGACTCTTCCCATAAAAGGAAAGCCTTCTGGAGGAAAGTCATATCCTTGCACTTCATCAACATGAGGAGTGTGAGTAGCAAAAACTGTTGGGTGTGGAGCATGATTATTTAGAGGTATTTGTTTCAGCCAAATGTATACCCAAGAAATTTGTACACCCCTCCACGTAGGGGGGTGTGGGGGGGACTTGTCCTCCCCGCAGGGGTTCAGGGTGGTCGATCCTCCCCCAGCTAGGGGGTCAAGAAGCCAGCAGTCCCCTGACAGGGGTTTCCGGGGCAGCGCCCTCGAAGCTAAAAATACATGTAAAATTGCCTTGTAAAAGTATAGTAATTTCTAGTCAATCTGGGCCATTCATTAGGCAGATGTTCTGATGGTAGAACTTATGTTTAGATTAGGGTTTTTTCCCTAGAAGGCAACCCCTCTCTATGTATGAGGGCATTGTATTGAGGTTGTGATATAGATGTGTATTCTCTGAGCGAGAAACAAAGATGTGAGACTATGAGAGAAAACAGAGGATATTACAACAGATCTGTTGTAGGTTGTGTCTCTCCATTTTTCTAGATAATAGAAAGGAAGGACTGGTTGTTCAGGGTGGACGTAGCCCAAACTGGGTGAACCAAGTATATCTATGTCTCTCTGGTTTTATGCGTTTTTTGTGTTTATATTTATGCAATATTCTATGTGTTCCATTGCTCTGTAATATATAATATTCTCACAGAAACTTCTAGATAACCTTGAGGAGAGGTGGGGATCTCACTTTTTGAATCCATAGGTGGCAACATATAGTGATGAGGAATCCGAGATGTATGAGGAGATAACACCAAAGGAATACCAGGTTGATTGTAAGGACTCTTAGGGGTTTCTGGATCCGATTATTGAGGTGACAAGGAATCTAAAGGTGGTGGATGAGAAGCAAGAGGTTGGATGCTTGGGAAAATCCCAACCTCAAAGCCTTAAGCTTCAAGTGATTGAGGAAGTTCCGGATGAACTCCTTGTGAAGACCCTTTAGTATTAGAAAAAGAAGGGTAACTTTTGGGTGAATTCAATGGTTCAACCACGATGAATTTCTCTCAAGAGTAGAATAAGGAGAGACGATTTATTGAGGGCTAATTAAAATTAAAATTTACAAGGGTTTACTCAATATTGGGCCAAGAAGAAACTACATCAGTTCGACATGTTATGTTGGTAGTTAATTTTATTGACATGAAATAACAAATATATCAAAATGGGTAAAAACTACGCAATAGGTTTTACCAAGTATTTGTGAATCACAATATACACCCCAGTCGAAGCCAAGGACTTAACGTATGGTGGCCAATCTCCCCGAATGTTGTGTTCGTTGAATCATATTTACAAGGTGGCTGACTCGGTTACCTGTGACTAAAGGATAGAAACCTAATGGGATATCCTAATATATGCGCAATGGTATGAGGAGCACAAGTCTGTGTTAGCATTGTTTAATGCAGAACCATTCGATGAGAGTGTCCCTATATACGCCTCTGATATACCCGAAAGAACTGGAGAAACTTCTACATACTTCCATACTGGGATGGGATTTCACCCCAGAGATACATTGTAGGAAGTTAATGACAGTTGTTATGTTTAAAGATGTCGGAACATGTCTCTAGCCTAGACCTCTAGATATTTGCGTTAAGTGACAAATGCTTCTTAGGTTAATTGAGATAAATTTTAAGTTAATCTTGAATTAAGTTTAAAATTTGATTACTCAATGATGTCACCTATTCCTAGAATGCAACTAAGTGATGAAAATGAAACATTTTCATTCAATGAAGGCTAAGCTAACAAAGGAAGAGAAACAATCAAGCAATGCATCAAACAAGAAAAATACATCAACACAATGCTTTCCAATGCAATATGTAAAAATGAAATCTAATCTTTCATTCTACTAACAAAGGCAACTCCAAAATGCAGTCCTATATAAATGAAAATCACTTTCCTTTCACTAAGATGCAATAATGATTTTCCTTTCACTTTGATTCAATCAATGAAAACGAATGCAAAAAGTAAAGGGAATGTAAACAATTCATTAAACATGAAAATCTCTTTCACTTTATGATTTTGAATGCAAAAAATGTCTCAAAAATAATTAAATGACAAACACTTTCACTTTCCAAAACAAAAGAATGAAAACAAGAAAGTTCTTTCAATTCAACCAAAGCAAATAGTTTGTGATCTATGCTTGACAATGGAACTAAAGTGATCTTCAAATCATCAATATGGTTCAACACTAATGAAAACAATTTCACACCAAAAAACCAATATCAACTTGCAAAAGATGTCCTAATGCAGAAGACTCTTGAACAGGAGTAATCGATCTATGAGAAGAAGACTAATCAATGAGTGGAGGGTGACCTAGAAACCCTAGAAATCCTAGAAAGAAAACAAGCATCAAACACACAAACAAACTCAAGAGAAAATTGCAGTCAATCAAGCATGACAATCAAGACAAATACACCATAGACACATTGAAAAATCACTGACAGAGGGAAAAAAGACTGAGAAAAAAAAGAAAAACCCTAATTTCTTTTGTCCTTTGGGATCACCGTGCATCTTATAAGTAAAATGGAAATGAAAGAGTAATAATCACGATAATGATTAAAAAATCAACGATGACATCGCGAATGTTAAGGCTAAACCCGTGATGGGTGAGAAAAATGATGGAAAAATATAAAATCGTTAGAAAATTATATATTACAGAGCAATGGAACACATAAAATATTGCAGAAATATAAACACAACAAACACATAAAACAAGAGAGACATATATATACGTGGTTCACCTAGTTTGGGCTACATCCATGGAGAAACAGCTAGTCCTTCCTTTTATATTATCCAACAAAATGAAGAGATACAATCTACAGTAGATCTGTTGTAATTCCCTCTTCACTCTCACACAATCTCCTCTCTCTTTATCGCTCAGAATATAGATCTCCATAGCCGCAATATAATTCCCTCATATATAGCGAGGGGTTGCCTTCTAGGGAAAAAAACCCTAAATTAAACATAACTTCTACCATCAGATCTCCGCCTAATGAGCAACCTAGATTGACTATAAAATTACAACATTTTACAAGGCAGTTTTACATCTATTTTTAGCTTCAGAGGCACTGCCCTCGATCCCCCTCTAGGGGGGGGCTCCAAATAATCGTCGTAGCCCCCCCTGGTGGTGTACATTTTACAGGTGGCATTGCCGCCACATTACGAATTGGGATCCAACACGGAAATACCTTTAAATAAAGAATATAACCAGGCTCCACACCCAATAATCTCCCACTTGGAGACTGATTATAGAAACTCCACCGCTGCTTCATTTGTTTGATAATGACTCCACTTTGGACTTGGTTGTTTCTCATCTTCATCATCATACTTGAATACCAATTGGAACCAATCAGAATCTCAGTTTCTCCCTGGTTACAACTTTTGTTAGCATATCTGCAGGATTATGGCTAGTGTGTATCTTTTCCAGCTTCAACTGTCCATCTTCCAACACTAATCGTATGAAATGGTACTTGAGTTGTATATGTTTAGTCTTGGAATGAAATGCAAAGTTATTTGCAAGATTTATGGCACTATGGTTGTCATTGTATAACCTGCCTAACTCCTGCCTTTTACCCAATTCATCCATTAACCTTTGTAACCAAATCATTTCTTTACTAGCCTTTGTAGTTGCAACATACTCTGCTTTTGTTGTCGAGAGTGCAACAACACTTTGTAGTTTTGAAACCCAACTGATATTTGTTCCACCTATAGTAAACACATACCCTGTTGTGCTCCTCCTGTTATCTCTACCACCCACCATATATGCATCAACATATCCTTGTAGAGCAATGTTTGAACCACCAAAGCATAATGCTTGATTTGTGGTACCTCTCAAATACCTGAGAATCCACTTCACCACCATCCAATGTTATTTTCCTGGATTGTTCATGTACCTTCTTACAACTCCCACTGCATGTGCAACATCAGGCGTTGTGCAAACCATTGCATACATTAAACTTCCAACTCCTGATGCATATAGAACTTTAGACATATAATCCATTTCTTCTTGAGTCTTGTGACACACCTCCTTACTTAGTTTGAAATGGCTAGCCAAAGGTATACTAACTGGTTTTGCATTCTGCATATTAAATATTTTCAACACCTTTTCTATGTACTCACTCTGAGACAATGCTAATTTTTTATTCTTCCTATCTCTAGTTATTCTCATACCAAGGATTTGTTTTGCAGCACCCAAATCTTTCATTGAAAATGAGTTTGCCAAATTTCTTTTGAGCACATTTATTTCCTGCATGTTAGAACCTGCAACAAGCATGACATCTACATACAATAACAATATTATATAGATGCCAACATTTTTCCTTTTGAGATAAACACAATGATTAGAGTGACATTTAGTATAACCTTTTTCATACATAAACATGTCAAATGTTAGATACCACGGCCTTGGAGCCTGTTTTAAGCAATACAAGCTCTTATTCAACCTGCAAACTAGTTGCTCCTTCCCCTTTACCTCATATCCTTGTGGCTGCTGCATATAACTCTCCTCCTCCAAATCCCTATGGAGAAATGATGTCTTTACATCTAACTTCTCAAGATGCAAAGCTTCAGCTACTACTAGACTTAAAATAGTTTTGATTGAAGTCATTTTAACAACAGGAGAAAATATCTCATCAAATTCTATACCCTTTTTCTGTGCAAACCCCTTCACCACAAGTCTAGCTTTATACCTTTTTCTACCTCCATCTTCTTCCTTCAACTTGTAAACCAATTTATTCTACAATGTTGTTTTACCTACATGTAACCTGACTAAGTCCCAAGTCTGGCTATGTGCTAAGGCGTCCATCTCTTCTTTCATGGCTTGCTCCCACTTCTTCCTGGTTTCTACATGCAATGCTTCTTCATAACATTCTAGTTCACCAAAATCAATCAAAAATACATAATATAATGAAGGAGAGTTTCATTTAGGGGGTCTACTTATCCTAGTAGATCTTCTAACACCACTTTCAGGCATTTGAGGTGCTTGTTTCTATTGTGGTTTTTGTTGTTGTTCTGGTTGTTGATCATTATGATTTTCAGACACCTTCACTTTTTCTGTGATCTCATCAAGCACTATGTATTCTTCGTTTATTTTTCCTGTTCCTTTTCCTGCATCTGATCCTTATACTTTCATTGAATATGACATCTCTGCTCCTAATGATTTTATGTTTTTCATAATCATACAAGTGATAACCAAAATCATTAACACCATATCCAATAAAGATATATTTCTTTGATTTTGCTTCAATTTTTGCTCTATTTTCTTTATTAATGTGGATAAAGGCTTCACAACCAAAAGTCTTTAAAAACAAGTAGTTTTCCTTTTTACATGTCCATCCCTCCTCTAGAATACCACCATCCAAGGAGCTTGAAGGCCCTCTATTTATTTGATAAAAATCAATATCTACAGCACCTGCCCAAATTGTAAAGGCAACCTTGCATGCAATCTCATGCACCTTGCACACTCCATGATTGTCATGTTCAACCTTTATGACACACCATTTTCTTGTGGTGTTCCTGGAAATGTCTTTTCTCTATGAATTTCATTCTCTAAACAGTACCTATCAAACTCTTTGCTGCAATATTCACCTCCATTGTTTGATCTAAGACACTTCAACCTTTTTCATGTCTCATTTTCAACCAAAGCTTTCCATTTCTTGAAAGTATCAAATACATTATATTTATTTCGAATACAATAAATCCAAGTTTTTCTGGTTGCATCATCAATAAAAGTAACATAATAACAAGAGCCACTGAGAGATGATACCTAAACAGGTCCCCATACATCTGTATGCATAAGCTATAATTTTTAGCTCTTCTTTTCTTTCCCAACTCTGAGGAATTACTCTCTTTTGTTTTCCATAAACACAATTCTCACAGAATTTTAAATCAACATGCTTCAAACCTGGCAAACAATTTCTTGAGTGAAGAATATGCATCCCCTTCTCAGTCATGTGCCCGAGCCTATGATTCCATAATGTCATATATTCTCCTATAGATTTTAAAGCATTAACAGAATTAGAAATACCATTGCATAAATACAATGTACCAACCTTTTCTCCTTTTTCTATTACCAGGGCTCCTTTAGTGACCTTCCAGGTTTTATCTATAAAAGTAGTTAGACAACCTTCACCTCCCAACTTCCCTATTGAAATTAGATTTTTATTCAGATCTAGAACATGCCTTACCTCCTTCAACATCCATTAATTTCCATTCTGCTATTTTATGAAAACTATACCCATTCCAATGATTTTACAGGGTGTATCATCACCCAATCAAACTTGTCCAAAATCTCCTTGAACATAATCATGAAAATGTTTCCTATCAGGTGTGGCATGGAATGAGGCCCCTGAATCAACCACCCAAGCATCAATAAGATTTTCTAATGAAAGAATCAAAGCATCTTGCAACAAATCACCTATCATATTCACTTCATGATTGTTTTCTTCATATGCGTCTCCTTCTTTTCCCTTCTGAGATTTGAAGTCTTTCTTTAGGTGTCCTTTCTTCCCACATTTCTAGCACACTATCCCCGATCTGGACTTGGATCTACCTTTCCTTGACTTACTACGATATCCTGGGCTCTTTCCTCTTTCCATTTTTCTTCCCCTAGTTTGCAGTAAAATCATTACCTGATGTCTCACCAGATATTTTCCATCGCATTTCCTCACTAAGGATTGCACTGACAACATCATCAAACTTTAAAGTACTAGATCCATAGATAGAGTTACTAATGGCCATAACTAAACCATTCGAACTTTCTGGCAATGAGCACAGAAATAACGGAGCCCTAACTTCATCATCAAAAGTTACCCCTACAGAACTTAACTAACTAGTAACTGTATTAAATTCATTTAAATGATCAGCAACAGATCTACCTTCTGGCATCTTCATATTAAATAATTGCTTCATAAGAAATACCTTATTTGAGGCAGAGTTTTTTTCATATAGTTTGGTCAATGCCAACATTAAACCCTTTGTTGTCGTTTCCTTTGAAATATTAAAGGCTACTGATGCCGCTACGCATAGTCGTACTGTTCTAAGCACCTTTCTATCAAGAATATCCCATTCTATATCTATCATACTTGCCATCTTCTTTGTCTTTCAGCTCAATGGTACGTATAGATCTTCTGATATAGATAATCTTCCATCTGCATCTTCCACAACTGGTAGTTTTGGCCGTTAAATTTTTTGACCCTAAACCTACCATCTTTTGCCATTTCTCCCACTCGAATCAGTAACCCTTCTCTCCTGCGAGTTTATCAGCCAAATAGACCTTCGGCTCTGATACCAGTTGTTAGAAAATTATATATTACAGAGAGATGGAACACATAAAATATTGTAGAAATATAAACACAACAAACACATAAATCAAGAGAGACAGATATATGTAGTTCACCCAATTTGGGCTACATCCATCGAGAAACAGCGAGTCCTTCCATTTATATTATCTAGCAAAATGAAGAGATAAAACCTACAGTAAATCTGTTGTAATTCCCTCTTCACTCTCACACAATCTCCTCTCTCTTTCTCGCTTAGAATACAAATCTCCATAGATGCAATACAATTCCCTCATATATAGCGAGGGGTTTCCTTCTAGGGAAAAAAAACCCTAAATTAAACATAACTTCTAAAGACAAATCTCCACCTAATGAAGGACCCAAATTGACTACGAAATTACAACATTTTAAAAGGAAATTTTACATCTATTTTTAGCTTCGGGGGCGTTGCCCCTGATCCCCTACCAAGGGGGGCTCCAAATAATCGTCGTCACCCCCCTAGACCCCCTTGTCGACGTACATTTAATAGGAGGCATTGCCACCACATTATGAATTTCGGTCCAACGTGGCGATACCTTTGAATAAAGAAGATAATTAGGCTCCTAACCCAACAAAAATCTTCAAGACTAGACAAAACTGAGTGTCCTCAAGCAATCACCAGTAAGTGAAAATAGTTACAGAGAAGAAAATAAGCTAGAAAAATGATGATTGGTCAAACTCATCACAAAATCAGGGTGAAGGATTGGATGGAAAGGGTTATAGCATCCTCAGTGGAGTCACCACTTCCTTGTCTAGGCAATCCTCTCTGCAGACAGAGATGATCCATCTAGCCCAATGAGTGGGACTAGCAACCTACATGACAATCTACTGGACACATTCCTAAGTTACAATTGAAATAAGAGATGAAGGAGATGGCCTACCTTGTTTTGATGCTATCACATCTTCCTTTGTTGAAGACCTTGAATCACTTGCGTACGGGCTCGGTCATGCTGCTCACAGTGTTTAAACACCTGCACAAGAGATAAAGACACAACAAGGCATACAAATACAAATAACATAATCAAAAGTAACATACTTAATAGATCAAGGAGCGTTAAGATAAATGATACATAATCATACACATTTATGAAAATGAACCAACAGTTGTATGTTAATAGAATAAAGGAGGAAGCATATAACCAAGCCTTTATGTCAATAGGCTCTCCTTGAATGAATGTCTAAATCTAAGCTTAAGCTCTCCAAGAACTCCTTCCCCAAGCCAAATGAGTAGCATGTAGGCACAATCTCAGCATAAGGGTGAAAATAGCCAAAGTCCAACCATTTGGGAATGGGAGAGGATGAAAATATAGGCATGGAAATGGAGTTAGGATCTCTCCAAATATAGGAGAAGATCCTCATCTCAAGGAGGTAGCTCATAGGGATAAGACCAAAATGCCAAGTTGAGAGAACTTGACCTCATCCACGCCGAAAAACCTCCAGCTCGTCGCTCTGGAAGCTTCTAGATCATAAAGCTTCTTGTCCTCTTTGGTAAAATTTCCTTTTAGAGATCATCATGGGTATCCAAGAAAATAGAGTGATGGCATCTCGGGGCTAGTATAGTGGAACTAGTGACCATCGCATTTTTCATTATCATAAGAGCGATGATTCTAATATTAGGGTTTTAGAGCCATTTCCTTCAAGGGAAGCTCAAGGCATTTTCCAATTTGTGTTTGAGGGAAGATCTAAGCTGCATATTTGAATGAATACACTACATGATGGTCATGTTTTGGGAATTTTTGGGTATGTCCAGGGAAGTGCGGGAGGTGTGAAAAAATATTATGTAACACCTACCCAGTTGTTTTAGAAGGAAATATATTTAATTGGTCACACATACTACAACAACTGTAGATGAATGCGGAAAAGTCAAAAAGGTTTGACAAGGAGAGAAACCTGAGTTCTATATGTCCACATAATTTCTTGATGGGATCTATGCCCAAAATTAGTTCCCAGGTCTAGATTGGAAATGACTAAATAACAATCTTATATCCACATCTATTGCAAGATATTGTTAGAGGTTAGTTATAAGGGAGTATATGAGAAGATAGTTGAGCACTTCATTTCCATTATTTATCAGATGGTCTTTGATTTTGAGGCACCTTGCATGAATGAAAAGGATAAATAAGTTGTTGTTGAAGTTGCAAATTACTTTGTTTCTTCCCAAGGCACATACACAAGAGTCTTCGAAAGTTATAAGCCCCCACATATTATGCCAAATTATGTGACAAATAAACTATTCATGAAAGAAATTTGCTATCATCTATGCACAGGATTGTCCCAACAATTGCAGAAGTCAAAGAATTCACCTTGGCCTATCTTCCCTCTACAAGTAGGGTCATATGCACTAAAGAATATGAAGGAAGCGAAATAAAATATAATAATGTATATGCAGATCTATGACTAGCTCAACAACCATGTAACCAACACTATGGAAACATACGTGCAATTTCACAACAGATTGGAGTCCTTGGTGCGAGTACACAAAATACCTTCCATAGGCGCACTTGGGGAAGTCAAACATAGAAGTACCATCATGCAGGAGCTAGAAACAATCTTGGACCATATCAAACAAGTGACCACTCAAGACGACTTGGAATTTATTAAAGACGCAATTATGCAATCTGTAGTTGAGCTAGTTAAATTACATATGAAGTTAGTTATGTTACGGAACAATATATAATCAAGCTCCAAAACTATATATCTAGATGTCATGGAGGGTGAGGTCAGATATAATCCAGACCTACCATTGAAGGTCAAAGACATAGTATAAGAGTATATATCTTGGTACCACATATCACAATAGATCTCCATGTCTCTATAGAAAATCTAACAAATTCACAAGCTCATGCAATGTACTAAAGCACAAGACAAGAATCTACTTCTACTTTCAACCAGCGGAAGCCAATAAATAAATGAAAACAATATGAAAAAGAAGATAAATCAATGGCATATAACGCAAGATGTATCTAGGGAAAGCCACTGCTCAAAACCCCGCTATTTGTATTGCATATATTAGAAATGAGTAAATATACAAATCTTTTTCTCACTAGAAAAATTATGTACAAGTATGCTCAACTCTCTTAGCTCACAAGCAAGCTCCTAGCCAACACTTAGCCAATTTTGCAGCTCTCTAAGCCCCTAATCTCTTGTGTAATTCCTAGGATGAATAGCTTGTATTTAAAGGGAATTCATGCTTCCAAAACTATGCAATCCAAACATAGGATCAAATCTTTGATGCACGCATGATATTTACACTCCACTAAATAATGCCACTGATAATACATTGTCCTTGCACTCTAGTCTTAATTGGGTCTTTCTTAGAATTGACATGCATCAGTTTTTGATGAGGAAATATCCAATTAACTAGAGTTAGACTTGTGGATGCACTAGTGCACCTGTTACACAATAATTTGTCATTGTCTCCCTGTCAGTCTCCCTACTGTGTCATGAAATCAAATCCATCATGCTCATGCTCTCTGAATTGGCCAAAAAACCCTCTTTGCCTAAGTTTATCTGATCATCGCGGTTGTTATTAAAATAAACGCGCTGACTGGCAGGTGCTAGTGCAATTGATGCGCTGCCAGCACGGAAGCACACGGGTTTCCCACGCTGATCGAATTTCATAGCCAGTGCACCCTCTGTTTGTATTAAGTCGTGCTGACCTGACCTCTTCTGTTATCGGGATGCGATGTCAGCGCACCAGACCAGTTATGCACCCGCGCTGATCCTATTTGGGCGAGTTTGTTCTAACAGCCAGCCTTCCAGATGACTCCAGACCTGGTTGTTGGCCTTGTGAATGTCGCCCTCCCTTCTATGGCATGTCTGTTCGTCATATGGGCCACCTTTTCTGGAGATAAGCTCATCCTTCCACCATTCATGGAGAATCCTTCTCCTATATAAGCCTCCACCATTGCCATGAGCAGCTAGTTTTTGGATATAGTTTTTGACATTAAGGAATTCATAGTGTGTTTGTGCTGCTCCTGATAGGCAGTTGGTGTGTTAAGGTGTGGATTGCTAGAGAGCTTAAGGAAGGTTGTGAAGTCTTGTTGCCTTGTGTGGGAGAGAGAGTTGTTTGTCTTGGGAGATCTACCTCCAAGGGTGAATGCTTATAAGACTTGCTGGCTGGACCCACTTGAGAATGACTCAACGTCAGAACATTGGTTGTACCTTTCTCTATTTTTGATTAATAAAAGATAGATGACTACTGTTATGGTTCCATTTGCATTTGTCTTATGATGGTTAATGTGAATTACATCCTTTCTTACTGATGTATAGTTACTTTTACTAGATTTCACGCTTGTGTTTGTCTTCTCTTTGCATGTTCAGGTGTTCATCCGCGAGGATAGTGGAGGACCGTGACCGGCCAGAGCAAAGGAGCGAGAGCGGCATCTCTTCTTCAAACAGATAGCGCTGGAATCCAAGTAGGTGTTCATTGCCCACTTGTTAATTGTAACTAGGAACTTGCAAAGCAACATTGATTGATTGTTGTTAGACCCGTTCTGGGCTAGTAGGGATCGCCTCTATCCGTAGAGGGGATTTACCTCTCCAACAATTTGGCGACTCCGCTGGGGACGTTGCTTGTGTCTTTTGTTGTTCATCCTTCTTTTGAATTTGATTGTCTCCTCTTGTCAAAGATTGGGGATTAGTTCTCTGTTTTTTGGTTTCCTGGTCCACTCTAGGAAAGGCATTAATTGTTTTGAAAACTTTTACCTTGGTTTGGGAACTTTTGGCTTGATTTTGCCTGTTTTATAGCCTCAGCGCGGTTTCTATCAGAACAGTCGCGCTGCCATCGCGTAATTGTTTCTTTGTTTTCCCTGTCATCGCGCTTGTATGCTTAACAGTCGCGCTGACCTTGTTTTCGAGCCAGCGCCCTTTATCCGTGTCCTTCCGCGCTGACAGCGCAAAGTTGCTACGCGTGTTGTCTAGTCAGCGCTTTATTGTTGAGGGTCACCCGCGCTGATCCTGTAGAATTGTTTTTTGTCCAAATTTGCTTCCTGAGCTTGTTGGTTTGACTGTCGCCTGCTCTTTCCACCTGGTTTATGACTTGATTACTGGTGTCTGAGCTTTGAGATACCTGCTTGCGAAGTCTTGTTCCGCAAGGGTTCGTTTATTGCTTGTTTTTCGATTTTGCAAAGCCTTCCTTTTCGCTTTCGTTGCTTGGTTTGTGTTTTGCCTTAACTTTTATAGTTACTGGAGTGTGTTGAATCTTTGTTCGACTGGTTTTAACTCCTATCCTCTGGGTGTTTGCTTTTCTCTATTGATTTTGCACCCAATCCCTAGGGCATCTAGTGGCCGTGTGTGTGTCAAGCCTTCCGCGGGATCTTGTTTGCTTGTTTAACCAGCCAACTTTGAATTTGCTTTTTACACTTGTTCGGTAATTGTTGAAAGTGTTTTGGTTGTTCTCCAAGCAATTTGCTTCCTCCTTGTTTGAATTCCTTTTTGTCTTGTTGAGCTTAGATTACATAGCTCGAAACAAACTTTTGTTTTTCCTTTGATGTGGAAAACTGGTTTTAGTGTCTTGGGAACCTTCTTGTGGTTACATTGAGTGATTTTAGTCTTTTTGCTCAGTGTTGTTGTCTCTCAAATTCATTTTAAAGTGCTTTGTGCCATTGAAAAGAAAAATCAAACTTATATCTTTTGCATTCCATAGTTGAAAGGAAAAGAACATTTCATTGATTTGTATCTTCAAAAAGAAAAGTTTCGTTTCCTTGTCATTAGTTGCATTAGATTGTTTGATTGTTTGTACTCATTTTGTTTGATCGAAACTCCTAACCTTCTCATAGTTAGAATTCATCGAATGAAATGACGTTCTTTGGCATGTAGTGTGCATCTAGGTGATTATGAGAGATCATACGGTAGAACCTTAAATCAAAACTTAATTCAAGATCAACCGTAAAATAAACCGAATTTACTTAAAAACGCATTGGAACTTAACGCAAATATCTAGAGGTCTAGGCTAGAGATGTGCTCCGGCGTCGTAAAACCTAGTCACTTTTGTTTTCGCATTAAGGTTGGGTGATTCCTCCTGGTGTGATTCAACTATGGTCTAGCATGGATTTGGGCTCCCACGTACCGTCGCGTATATATGGGGAGACTCCACTAGGTTTACATCCTTTATCCATAGGAAGCCGAGTCTGCCGCCTTGTGAACCGTAACGCACCGAACACAGCATTCGGGAAGATTGACTGCAGTACGGAAAGTCCTTCGTTCTCATATGATTACCAAGGTGTATAAGCAGTTTTACGGATTGCTTGGTAAACCCTTTGCTTAGAATCTCCAGAGCAGTCACTTTCGATCCTTTTCGGACTCCCTAAAAGAAAAGGTGTAAGTGAGTGTCTTGTCACTTCGTGCTCATTAAACATTCGAAGGAGATAGAGTCATCTTTTCGTCCTTTTCTCGACTCTTGAAACATGAAAAGGTCAAGTTCAGTTCCTGTGTCTTAAAATTTATTCGACCGCGATAACATTACCTAGTTAGATCTTTTGTGCGTTTAGTTTTGAGTAGGGTTTCTTGTCGTTAGTTTAGGGTCTTTGTTTGATCATCCTGGCGGATCCATCAACTCCGTCTTCTGTCCCAAGTGACCAAGGGTCTCCATCTTCTGTTGCCTCTGAAACACCGGTTTGTGACGCTCTTCCCATTGTTCCGAGCATCCAACTGTTGAATTCTCGAGCTCCAGAGGACGATTTCTACGAATTCTCTTGGAACCCTATGTGGGAACCCTCTGAAGAGGATTTTCGTGCCACTCCTGTCGGTGACCCATCTCCGATGGCTTCCTCCGAAATGGGCGACGCCTCTCCAGTGTCTAGTGGCTCGTCCGTCATGTCGAGTATTGAGACTCCCATTTCGGCGACATCCCCAATCATCTCTACGCCCTACACCGTCACGCCTTTAGGTGTCACGGTGCCGGTGCGCTACAGATATTTGAGGGATGTTATGAACTCTGCAGCTTCCTCTTCTGTTTGGGATCAAAACATCGTCCCTACCACAGGACCGTTTGTTTCCCAAGTCCACCATACTGCTGTTACAACAGTCCCCACCAACCCGACCGTTTGTGTCGCGGCGTCTACTCCAGTGGTTAGTGCCGTCACGGCATCATCCACTGTCACTTCCGTTGCAGGCCCGCCTCGAAGCCGAGCGCAAAGTGGTCAATCGTCACATACTCCTAGAGTTGTGCACCCCGCAAGTAGTGCTCCTCCTGCTTCCGATTACATGACGGCGGAGGAGGCTTATTTTCAGTACTTGCGTAATATCCAAAGCCCAGATGGTCAAGGCCCGTACTATGATGAGGAGAATCATTATTTGTACACCTCCTTGCCTGAAGTGCCTTACAATGAGATTTTTGTTCCGTTGAACGTGGATTGGGGCACCACCCGGTATGGCGGTGGCCAGTACCATCCGGGACAAGGACAGCAAGGACCACCCTACCAGGGTCAACAGCAGTACTCGCAGCCTAATCAGGGGCAGCAGTATGCTGGCCAAAATTACCCAGGTCAACAGGGAGGCCCACAAGGACAACCCAACCAGGGACAACCTTTGGCTTCTAGTGGTCCGGCTTTCACATATCTTGGGCAACCTTCTGGAAACCCGGGACAACCCAATGCTCAACAAGGTCAATTAGGTACCCAGCAAGGCTACCCTTCGGGGCAACCTTATGGGAACCAGGGACAACCTTATGGTTAGCAAGGTCAACCTGGAAACCAACAAGGAAACCCTTCTGGGCATGGGGGCCAACCTTACGTGCAGTAAGGTCGGCCTACCGCTCAGCAACCATCTGGTCAACAAGGACAATCTTCGGTTGCGCAAGGGCAGCCCCTCACTCAGCAGGCTCGACCTTGTGGGCAAGCAGGGCCGTCTTAGATCCGACCAGGACAACCTTCTAACCAGACTGCTCAGCATGCAAGCGGGTACCAATCACGACCTCCTTATTCAGGTGGGTATCAATCCCAGCATCCTTATGCAGGCGGGTACCAATCCCGACCTCCTTATTCAGGTGGGTATCAATCCCAGCATCCGTATTCATGCGGTATCAATCCCAGCCTCCGTATTCAGGTGGCTACCAATCCCAGCCTCCTTACTCAGGCGGGTACCAATCCCAGCCTCCTTACTCAGGCAGGTATCAGGCCCAGCCTCCTTATTCGGGTGGGTACCAATCCCAACCCCCGCATTCAGTTGGGTATCAATCCCAATCTGGTCATCAAATGCCGCCTGGTTCTCAGGCTCAGTACGGATACCAGCAACCCCAGGGGCAGAATCAATATACCCCGTATCAAAACTACCAACAGCCGCATGGTAATCCTTATCCAAATTATCAACAACCTGCTGGCCAATACGGTAACCAATGGGGTGCTAGGGGGCAGAATCAACAACCCGGTTCTGGGAATAACCCTTATGGAAAAAATCCTTCTAGACAAGGCCCTTTCGGACCTGGTCCATTGTGACAAGGACAATGGGGGCAACCAGGAGTCGGATGGAATTCTGGTTCTACCTCGTATCCGCCACAGATGTCTTTTAATCCGCAGCTACCATTTTTAGCGACGTTGGAACTGCCCGATGTGTCGAAGTTAATGAATGATCCCATTCTACACGATCCACAATGGCCACCAGTTCCAACTAAGATACCTAGTGATTGTCCCAAATTTGATGGGAAGGCTGAGGAGGACCCTCGGGCTCATGTGATGACGTATCACTTATGGTGTTCGTCAAACTCATGGCTCGATGATTTGATTCGGCTTCGACTCTTTCAGAGGACCCTCACTAGTTCGGCAGCTAAATGGTATATTGAACTGGCCCGTGCGTCATTTCAAGATTTCAATTCGTTGGCCATGGCATTTTCAAATCACTTTCAGTTACCCATTCGGTATGAGACGGGGACTCATCTCCTCACATCTCTTAAGCAGGACACTGCTACGCATATCTCCAATCATATTCATGAATGGAGAAGGCGTCGCAGGTTGATCAAGTTCTGGATACCTGATTTTCTCCTCACCGACTGGTTTACAACTTCCTTTATCCCAAAGATTGCGTGGGACATCGCTATGGGAGCCTGTGTAATTGAAGAGCAAGCGATCGCGCGTGCTCAGTACCTAGACTTAGTTTATTCTCAGTCTGGTACTTTGTATGATTATTTTTCGGATGCCCCCAGGCCTGGTACATCCAAGGCTCCGCCCAAGCCATCTGTCGATGGAGTCATTGGCTCCGTGAACGAGGCCTCTTAAAAATCACCGAATCCTGGGAAGCAAAAGTCAAGTGCATCCAACGAAAACACTTCTCAGGGTGTTGTAATTTCTGGTAACACTTACGAGGTCAACGTCGTTCAGTCCACCACGGCGGCCAAGACCTCGAAAGGAAAGAAAAAGGAAAAGGGGAAAGGGAAAAATAAATCTGAGCAACCCAAGCAGGAATCCTCTAAACCTCCAGCCGAGGAAGGAGCTAAACGCAAACCTAAGTATCCTTGCCTCATTTGTGAGGAGGATCACTACACTAAGGATTGCCCTAGGCGATCCGAAGTTAGTCGTTTGTTGAAAGGTGCTCCTGGGGTCCCTGCGGTTC
>APFE030332018.1:79795-124128 GCA_000404065.3 Pinus taeda
ATTGCAACTAGGAGCTTGCATAGTAGCATTGATTGATTGTTGCTAGACCCATTCTGGGCTAGTAGGGATCGCCTCTATCCGTAGAGGGGATTTACCTCTCCAACACTCCCCCCTTAGGAAGAAATTGTTCCAATTGCGTTGAGTTCCTCCATGAGATGAGGAAACATCTGATGAACTTGGTCCCTGGTGAATCATTTGCCTTAATCAAGGAGTTGGCCTGCTTTGAAAAATCAATATAGATGTATCCCTTGTTGTCTAGTGTTCTTGATCTGTGTGTCCATGATTTGATCAATTGTGGCATGTTCCATGCAGTCTGTGTTGAGCTCTATTGGTGTGAAGTGTTCTACAATGTCAGATGTGTCCAACAATGGTGGAAGGTATGGTCGATGGTGATCTACATTGAACATTAGGTGCAGACCAAGGAATGGTGGGATGTTGAGCTCGAAGGCATTGTCACTGACGGCCTTGGTGATGATGTATGGCCCATATCAGAGTGATAGAAGCTTGCCGTGGGGTCCAACAAGGCGCTCCTTCTGCAAATGTAGCCAAACTTTCTGGCCCAACTGGAACTTGTGTGACACTCGATGATGATCATGGTGTTACTTGTACTTAGCATTAGCTTTTTCCAATATATCATATACCTATTGGTAATGTGTTGAATGTGCTCAATGAAGTTGTTAACCCTTTCAGTGTCGGACTTCACGTGAGTCGAATCTACATGAGTGGCAGTAAATGGTATGGCCACATCAATGGGGCATAATCATTGAAATCCCAACCCTACTTGAAAGGGTTTGTGGCATGTTGAGCTATGGAGAGCTATGTTGTGGCTGTGTTGGACCTAGGGGAGACTTTCATCCCATGTGCGTGGATGCTTTGAGTTGTACATGCGCAAAATGTGTATGATCATCTTCTTGATAACCTTTGTTTGGCCATTAGTTTGTGGATGGAAAGTCTTGGACATAGTAAGTTTTTTTATCCAGCATCGAACAAAGACTTGAACAAAGTTTACTAAAGAATATGTTGTGTCGATTTGAGATAATGGACTATGGGATCACAAAGTGTACCAACACTCACTCAAAGAAGACCTTAGCAGTGGCCTCTGCTATGATACTCTTCTTACATGTCGCCATGATGGCCATCTTAGAGAATTTGTTGATGACCACGAAAATGCAATCATTGTCGTGCTTAGTAGAAGAAAGGCCCGACATGTAATCCATGGAGACAGATTCCCAAGGCTGACTAGGAGAAGGTAGAGGTGTTTTGGAGAATTTGGTATCTACAGATAAATACTAATTCCCTAAATAAGTAGCCATATCTAAAACAATAGTTTAAAGCACTTTAGTCTTTTCCTATAAGCAATAGATAAGACAAAGAAGATGATAAGACCTACTTCTAGTCCCACTTTCCTACCGCTCCTTCCCGTACTTAACATGCTTGAGAAGTTCTTGTAAACATCAATAGAAGACAAAGAACCAATCAAAGCAAAAGATATATTGAATACAAGTAAATGGAATCAGATACATTCACACATATAAGAATCATATAACAAGATAATCATATGGGAAAAAGGTTCAAATACTTTATTGAATAGAAGAAGGAATTACAGCCATCATGTCTGATTCGAAGTCACTCCTCCAGTTTTGGTTCCATCCACATCACATCATAAGCATTACATTCTGGCAACATAACAACACTTACAATAGTCTCAAATCTCAAACTAACATTATCTCCTTACAATCATCAAAGTCCAGCCCCTTGAACATTTAGATGAGTGCTCAATTTTTAGGAAGATGGAGGAGGTTTTGTCATCAATGAGGGTATTGAGTGGCCTTCCAAACTTAGAGTTATTTTCCATGGAGGAAGGGATGAGAGGATAGGAGGTTAATGGATCCTTAGCCTATCCAATTTCGATCTCATAAGAGGGGGTAAGAGGTGGGATCCTTCTAGAATGATCTAAACCAAGGAATATTCTCAGAGCCCTATGCAAATTTCGCTCAATCTCGCCTAGCGCAGGTCAAAATGGACCTAAGTGCTCTGCAGAGCACCCTTACATGGGCCTATCTTCGCTGGTCCTTCAAGGAGTCATTTCAAGATGTCTTCAAGCCATGAAACTATCTGCGAAGCAGGCATTCAATAGATTGACTTGTTTAGGTCATGTAGCAACTTAAATTAGGGTTTGATGAGACCTAAAACACTAATCTGGACTATGGGAGTGATGTTCTCAAATGGATCTATAACAGCTGCCCCCTAAAGCATGAATGCGAAAATAATAATGTCGAGTGATATGCTTTACGATGTCATGAGGAGGTTCATGTCAGCATATAAACTTTCATTACAAGTACATATATAGTCATCTACAGATATGGACCTATGATCAAAACAACCATCAATGTAAAGCCATTGTACATATGATTTAGTACATTTCCTAAAATCGCAGCCTGGATGGATGAAACTAGATCTGGGGTCTTCTCTCTCATTCAATCATTTTCTCAAGTACAAGTCTAACCATGTGAATATGTGATATGAAGTCGAACATGGGAAGACACCATCTGATTACCAGCCAATGATGTAAGCCATTAACGGACGTGAGAGAAATCACTGATAATGATAATGATAATCAAAGTACTGCGGTACATTATGCATAGCGTGACGGGATGATTTGATGTCCAACACCATACAAAGTATTTCGGTTGAAGGCCATTGATGTCAACCTATTGCCAGAAGCAAGAAACCTGCCATTGATGTATGCAAGCCTCAACGTACTGGAAAGGTGTTTCTAAGTCAACTTCTTGGATAATGAGTTGATGTTGACAAGAATCAACTAATCATAAGAGGGCCTTGATGTATCCCACATCAACGACACGAAACTAGTGTAATGATTTTGGAGATGAATTTCATTGACGACATAAGGTTCAAGAATGGAAGTCATTAAAATGAAGGTTTATGAGTATTGCAAAGGATGAATTTTAACTCAATGAATTCTCTTGAACATATCGGCAACACTCAATGAATTGGAAGCATTGACCCAAAACCAAGGTAATGAATGGTGTGATAGATGGTAACCGTCAAGAAAATAACCCAACACAAATAGTCTGAATGAACTCACAACCTTGACCAAAAACCAAAAGTGATGGATGGTGTGATAGACCATAAGTATCATAATTATCAAGCAGAGAACCCAAACCAAATAATCACAAAGATGAAGTGAAAGTGTCATGTTCAAGAGTGACCTGCTACCATAAAGTTGTTTACCCCTTTCTCCATTTTCCCTTTGTGATGTTTTAACGAGTCTAGTGAAGGTGAAACTCAGTCTTGTCTAGATGGACAAGTTTGTTGCTATTCGATGTTTTAACGAGTTTAACAATAAAGATAACTCAGTTTCATGTTTAAAGAGTTTGAAAAGGGACAAAAAGAAAAATCCAAAGTTATTTTCCGTAGATTTGTCTCTCAAGCCCAAACAAACGTAAAACAATACAAGAGAGAACCTATTGACCATGATCGGTCAACGTATTCCTTTTTCATAGTTAATATATCTTAGCCCGAAAAAGGGTTAAACTTATACTGAGTAGATATCGTTTCCAATCCATTAACAAGCTGAAAAGGACAAGTGCTCGGCAATATTTTCATATTTCGAGAGTCTGAAAAGAGCTTAAAGAGGATAAGAGTTTGAATAATGGGTGGTGTCTAGGATAGCAACTAGTTTCGATGATGTTGGAACTTCTCAAAACATGTTGATTTATGTGAAGAGACTGGTTAATAAGACCACTCATTGCAATTATTCTTTAAAAAGGGTAAAACAACCAAGTGAAAGTGTATGATCGGCCAAGCAGATAGTGACAATGGAAGGAGAAAAGCCAGGGTTCATTTGATGTAAAAATGATAAAATGGTTATCATGAGGGTTAAAATGGAGATGGGTTCATTTTTACACAAGCTTGATGTCGTTTCCAATCCGTTAACAAGCTGAAAAGAACAAGTGCTCGACAATATTTTCATATTTTGAGAGTCTGAAAGAGATTAAAGAGAACTAGAGTTTGATGAATGAGTGGTGTCTAGGATATCAACTGGTTTCGATGATGTTGGAACTTCTCAAAACATGTTGATTTATGTGAAGAGACTGGTTAATAAGACCACTCATTGCAACTATTCCTCAAAAAGGGTAAAACAACCAAGTGAAAGTGTATGATCGGCCAAGTAGATAGTTACAATGGAAGGAGAAAAGCCAGGGCTCATTTGATGGAAAAATGATAAAATGGTTATCATGAGGGTTAAAATAGAGATGGGTTCATTTTTACACAAGCTTGAACCATAGGGAACTATGCTTGGATTTAGTTTCATTTTTACACAAGCTTGAAACAAAGAACTATGCTTGAATTCAGTTTCATTTTTACACAAGTTTGAAACGAAGAACTGTGCTTGAGACTGGTTTACATGCCCCCAACATGATGAAAGGGAAAGTCTCTTGTAACCAGATAGAAGTCGTTGCGATGAAGCAAGATGGTTATCCAACACCTTTTTGATTTCGTCTAGATAGGGACAAAGGTGAATGGGGTGATTCCCTTCACATAACCTACATGGGAACTTAACTTTACCACTAGGTGTATGCCCCCCAAGCTTCATTACATTCACCTAAGTAGACTACTCATGGCTATGAGGTGGATGGAATGAAGGTTATTTTACGAGATCAAGTGAAAGACTCGAGTGGGATTTTACGAGATCTAATCAAAGACTCGACTTAGAACTTTTCTCCTGGGGACCTTGTTTCATTTTTTAATGAGCTTGACACAAGACAAGGAACTCTGCTCAGATTCCTTGTTTTGTTTTTTTTAACGAGCTTAACACAAGACAAGAAACTATGCTTTGGGACCTATTTCATTTTTTAATGAGGTTGACACAGTAAAAGAACTATCCTCAAATTCTTTATTTCATTTTTTAACGAGGTTGACACAAAACAAGGAACTGTCCTCATGGGAGTTGTTTCATTTTTTAATAAGGTTGACATAGTAAAATAACTATCTTCATATTCCTTGTTTCATTTTTAACGAGGTTGACACAAGAAAAAGAATTATCCTCATGACCTTTGTTTCATTTTTTAACGAAGTTGACACAAGACAAGGAACCATCCTCATATTCCTCGATCATGACTCATAAGAGGTCATGACTTCCAAGAGATTCTCATCAGAGGGGAGATCAATTCTCTAGAAGGGATCTGTAGCAAGGAATCCATTAGAGAGATCTAGTTCCAATGCCCCCGGTACATAATGTACAACATCACTGAATTGATCTTTAGTTGATGTAGGCATGGAACGAGTTGTCACATAATTAACCCATGGTGGGGACGATACCATTGGTACAAAAGGACCATTTAGGGAAGATGGTTGAATGGAAGTCGTGTTCGAAATAGGAAATGAAAGTTCGTCAACAATGACAATTTTTCCTTCATGCGAGAAACACATCACTCGAAAGAGTGTTGAAACAATAACTCCCATGTCATAAACATAGTTGCGCCCAAGAAATAAATTGTAATCTAAAGGCCCTAAAACTACCATCACATTCAAATAAACGATTTTTCCTCCCAAAGTAATTGGCAACTAAGGAAGGATCCCTCATGGTTGACTGGTTCCTCTATTAAAGGCCAACAAGTTCTGGATAACAGGCACAAGTGGCGCGAACTGGGCACTTGCCAAGTAGTGGAGAAAAGGATACTCATAGATGCATCTAATTCATCTATAATAGTGATAGATACAATAATATTACAAACCTGTACTATGATCTAGAAAGGCACATAAGAAGGAAGACAGAATCTTTCCAGTCGATTCCAATCAAAGGAAGTGACCAAACTACTTGGAGGGGGTATCGAAAAAATGTGACACTTACCCCCTTAAGTCACTGGAACGGGAGGATTTTCCTCCTGTCTTGATGGAATAGGATGGTTGCCTCCAAGCTCATTCGAATCTAAAGAAATGAAAAGAACTTGAGTGGTATCATACTCACTCTCTACGAGAAAGGTATGATTAACTGAAGGTGAACATAGGTCAATTGTTTCCTCGACCTATTAATTTGGGTCAGGTATAGACTCATAGGATTCACCTTCTGAGAGAGTGGGTTTGACTAACGATTGATTTGATTCAGTCAATTCATCAACTAGTGAAGGATTAAGGGAGAGTCTCCCGTAACCAAATGGAAGTCGCTGCGAAGAAGCAGGCTGGTTATCCAACACTTTTTGGGATTTATCCAAATAGGGACAAAGGTGAATGGGGTGATTCCCTTCACATAACCTACAGGGAAACTTAACTTTCCCCTTGGTTCCATGAACTTTAATACCACTAGTTGATGGTGTGTCCCCATCATGATCTCCAGAAGTTGATGACACAGGATGATGTGAACAGGAAGACTATTCTTCTATGATCTAAGGAATACCAGAACAATTTCGAAGAAGATAGTCTCTCACACAAAAGTTTGTATGGATATCAAACTTTGTGAGGCTTGAAAGACGATTTCTTGTTAGATGTTGCATTCAAAGAAATGGTTTCTTGGTTTCCTCTCTAGTGAATTTGCTTCTTCTTCTTCTTCTTCCCTTTCTTCTTCTTCTTGGCCACATAGTTGCTAGTACCAATACTTTCACCAGGAGAAGAGGAAAAAGGGGAAGAAGAAACAACTAAGGAAAAAGGAAAAGGGTCAATTTTAGGATCAACTAGAGGTTGATTTTGTTCAGTTGGAGGAGTACTCGATTGCGGAGAAATCGCGACATTTTGAACCAAGGAGGTTGAAAACAACCATATTGGAAAGCCAATGGTAAGTCCCAATAGGGATAATGTAGCCATATAAGGAGCACCAATATTTCCTTGATCAGTGGATTCTGGATTTCTCGCCATATGTTTCAACCTAAGATCAACTAAGGAGTGGGCATGGAGGAGGTTATCCTCTGTCAATTATTTTTATTTTAATAAAAGTAACATAACAAAATAAAAGAGGGATAATCTAGGTCAAAATGTTTACGAAGCAACTATGAACTACAAAATACCTCCCAGCGAACTGAGAAGTACGGCCAGGAAATCTCCCCAAATGCTATGTTCGGTGTATCACAGTGTACAAGGCAACAAATTCGGTTAGCTACGGATGGATAGCAACCTCATGTTGTCTTCCCATATATACCTGAAAGTACGTGGAGGCCCAATCTATATTAGCGCTATCTAATGCAAAACAACACAATGAGATCATTCCCATATACTTTACATACTACAACACCACCCTATATACCCGAAGGTACATGGATGAGCTACAATATACTCACATACATGGAATGAGGTATCACACTAGGGATGTATTACAGACAAATTAACGACAACTGCTATGTTTTACGACGTCGAAACACGTCTCTAGCCTCGACCTTTAAATGTTTTTCGTTAGGTGACAATGCTCCATTAGGTAAATTCAAATAAACTTTAAGTTGATCTTCTTTAGAATTTTCCTTTAAAAGTTCACCACGTGATGTATGTTTACAATTCTTAAAATGAAACTAATATGATAAGAATTATTTTCATTCAATTGAACAATGAAAACCTTAGCTAGTAGGGATAGAGCAATCAAATCTTTGACAAAGAGAAAAGATCACATCTAATGCAATTTCCCTTGCTATTCCTTTCAAGCATTCACAAACTACAATATGAACAATGCAAGTTTTTCTTTTCAAATCCCCTAATGTTATGATGAACAAAAAGGAAACTAATTCCCATACAATCAATCAATCTTTGTATAAGAACAAAGACTTTACAATAGTTCAGTTTCGAAGGAAAAGAAGACTTTTACTACACTTTCTTTCGAACAAACATTAATCGACTATAATTTAACTTTAGCAATGAATCGATAACGAAAAATAAATCATTTAAGAAACATTAACTAATCAAGTCAAAGTAGGGTTGGAAAGAGGAAATACAAGTTGATTTCAGAGACATACTACAATCATTGATCTTTCAACAAGCATAAACGAAAGAAATTTGGACAAAAACCCAATCCAAAGGTGAAAATTTTCCCTAACGTGGATCAGCGCGGGTCAAAGAGGGCCTAACTACGATGTAGAGTACTGTCTCTCACTCAAGGGTGCTCTGTAGAGCGCTATCCCCTGACCAAGCCTACACTGATTCCTGAGAGGCCACTCAAAAGTCACCTAACTTCAAGTTTTGACCAAAAAACACTTCAACAACGCTAAAATACAATCAATAAAAGGATGTAAGGTTTGCTAAAGTGTCCTAGGATGTGGATAAGCTACTTTGAATGATGATCGTTCCCCAGCGGAGTCACCAATTTGTTTTGGAGAATTTGGTATCTACGGATAAATACTAATTCCCTAGGCAAGTAGCCATATCTAGAACAATAGTTTAAAGCACTTTAGCCTTTTCCTATAAGCAATAGATAAGACAAAGAATATGAGAAGACCTACTTGTAGTCCTACTTTCCTCTTATCTCTTTTGTATCGATCCTGTTGCTCCTTCCCGTACTTAACACGCTTGAGAAGTACTTGTAAACATCAACAGAAGAAAAAGAACCGATCAAAGCAAAACACCTAGTGAATATAAGTAAATGGAATCAAATACGTTCACACATATAAACATCATATAACAAGATAAGCATATGGGAAATAGGTTCAAATACTTTATTGAATAGAAGAAGGAATTACAACTATCAAGTCTGATTTGAAGTCACGCCTCCAGTTTTGGTTCCATCCACATCACATCATAAGCATGACATTCTGGCAGCATAACGACACTTACAATAGTCTCAAATCTCAAACTAACATTATCTCCTTACAATCATCAAAGTCCATCCCCTGGAAAACTTAAATGAGTGCTCAATTTATAGGAAGATGGAGGAGGTTTGTCAACAATGAGGTTATTGAATAGCCTTCCAAACTTAGATTTAGTTTCCATGGATGAAGGGATGAGAGGATAGGAGGTTAATGAATCCTTAGCCTATCCAATTTCAATCTCATGGGAGGGTATAAGAGGTTGGATCCTTCTATAATGATCTAGAACCAAGAAATATTCTCAGAACTCTATGCAAATTTCACTCAATCTCGCCCAATGCAGATCAAAGTGAGCCTAAGTGCTCTAAAGAGCACCCTTGCATGGGCATAAGTGCTCTACAAAGCACCCTTACATCGGCCTATCTGCTCTGGTCCTTCAAGGAGTCATTTCAAGTGTCTTCAGGCCATGACACTATCTGGGAAGGAGGAATTCAATAAGTTAACTTTTTTAGGGCATGTGGCAAATGAAATTAGGGTTTGATGAGCCCTAAAACACTGATCTGGATGATGTGAGTGATGTGCCCAAATGGATTTGTAACAAGAGGAGCATACAAGCCTTGCTTATTAATGGTTGGTTTGAAAATGGCATAAGCGGCGTAGTATATAATGTACTTCCCAACATCATGACGAAGTTTCAGCCAATAAAAATACTTCTGCAATACCGCCAATGTTCTCTCTACTCTGAAATGTCGAACAACCTGACTATAGTGTGCCTCCCAAATCATCTTGGCATACTAACTTGAAGGAACATAGATGTGTCCTAAGTGGCATAACAGTCGAGTTGAGCACAGTGATTAGCGCCATGACCATTGATCGGCTACGGAGATCATCGACATTATTGGTGCTACCCTTATTATACTAATCATTCAAATGGAACTATTATAGATAGGTGGACCATTTTTTATGGCGATCGTTCTACAACTTCCCTTTTGTCTTTATGAATCATAGAGGCCGATGGTTTATGTGGATAACCGTTTCCAACCCCAAAATGTAATGCTTCCATTGGCAGTAGACCTCAACAATGGAATACATTTCTTTGTCGTAAGTGGGGTATTGTTGAACTGTGTCTGAAAGTGTCTCATTGTGGTAAGGAAATGGATGCCCATGCTCAGTAAGAATTGCACCAATAGCATAGTCAAAGGCATCTGTCTCAATCTCAAATGGTTGTTGTAGGTCTGGTAATGTGAAAATTGGTGCATAACGAAATTGATTCTTCAACTTAGAGAACACTTCTTGTTGGGCTTCCCACCAAAATAACTTTTCTTTCGCTCCGCCCTTGGTGATTTGACTTAGAGGCAAAGAGATATGAGAGAACTCCAACACAAACCTGCGGTAGAAATTGGCAAGACCCAAAAAGTTGTGGAGCTCTGTTCGAGTGGTTGGGGCTGGCTAATCTTGAATGACTTATATCTTAGATGGGTACACATATACACCCTACTCATCAATGATGCACCCCAGATATTGAACCTAGGTCTGGCCAAAGGTGCATTTCTCCAAGTTAGCACAGAACTTGTGTTTTTGAAGGGTTTGAACAACCTGTTGAATATGGTGGAGGTGCTCTTCCCAACTCTGGCTAAAGATCAAGATGTCATTTAAATACACCACGAGAAATGCATTGGTGAAGGTTCACAAGATTTCGTCCATCAATCCAAATGGCATGACCAACCATTCAAAAAATCCCTCCTTTGATTTGAAGGTAATCTTCCACACATTGGAGGGTTCGACAGGCACCTAGTGATAACTTGAACTCAATTCAATTTTATTGAAATATTTTCCCCCCTTGAGCTGGTCCAGAAGGTCATCAATTCGTGGGATTGGATACCTATTCCAGACAGTGATCTTTTAACAATGTAAACTTTGAAACGAGAACTCATACTGTTACCCGTTTTGTAGAGATAGCAAAAAAGTGACCTGATTTGGAAAATAAGTGATGCAAAACACACGTTTTTTTTAAAGCATAGTTTTTAGCACTATAAATTTTTTTATGTACATTGCATTTTAGAATGGTAGTGTTTTTTATGCCAATTTTAAAAAGTGGTAATTCTACACCAGGCCCTTTTTTGTAAATAATTATTTTGTAAATTTAATCATTTTTTAGGTGGTCTTTTTCTTCATATTTTCTTGTTTTTATTTTTATTTTTATTTTTTTGTAGTTAGGTTTTTATTGTTTTGCATATTTGAAGAAATAGGTCGATATTTTGAATTTTCGATATTCTACATATTTATACAGCGTTAATTAATTTTTCAATCCACATGAAATAATTGTTTCTAAAAAACAACATTTTTTAAAAATTGACATAAAATTACCCATTTTTAACATAAATATAACTAAAAACTACACGTTTTGATAATTTTTTGTAATTTTTTACTAGAGATAACATGTCAAAATCACAATTTTTATAGGAAAATTTTAACTAAAAATGGTTAAATAATAGTTTTTCTTATGAATTTCATGTCAAAAAATAATAATAATCACTGTTTTTTCAAAAAATAATGATTAACATAAAAATTAATGCGAAAATCACATAATATAAATATTGAACGCATAACAACATTAATTAAGTGCTTATTTTTAACAAGAATAACTAATTAATAGTTACAAAAAGTGAACTTGATTTCCAAGCATAACTTAAATTTAATCAACAATGTCACGTAATCCAAACTCTTCATCCTCTAGAGTTTCATCATTGTCTTCTTCTACAATATTTTGATGTCTGTGAATCTCCCAATGTATGTCTTTCCAAACATTCCATGTAATGGTGGTTGGGATTCCTTTGCCTTTTTTACCACACATGATTCACTAAAGTCCCCTTTCTTCAACCCAATTTCTTACATTGCATCTGGAAGAAATTTAAAAGCATTAATTCTTTGTTGAATGAAATTGCATTGTATTGGATCTTTTTCAATTGCAATGCAATTTCTTCCTTTGTGAAGGCAACATGCTAGTGTTGTACCTAATTATCAAGCACAAAAAAAATTATGAAGTAAATTAGTACAATGACATATTAATTAAAAAATAACGTATTGAAATTCAATTCCATATAATAAAACTTACCTGAACCAGAAAATAAATCCAGAACCCAATCTCCTTCATTTGAACATATGTCTATAAGATAGTTAATCAATAATTGTGGTTTTTGATAAATGTTAATTATCTCTGCTTTTGCTTCTTTGTTTTCATATGTTAGCTTTCTCACAACAGAATCATAAGTCAGTATTTGGCTACGACTCTTTCTGTCTACCTGATTAAAATCATAAGCATATGGCTATCATCTTTTGCCCAACTATCAATATGAATGAACTCAATCATTTATAAATATTTGATCTTCATAGTTAAGAAAATTCGACTTTTGCTTGTAACATGAAAGGGCAGAAGGGAAAGTCGTTGGTGTGGCATGGGGTGGCCAACAGAAGCCCACCCCGTGCCACCCTCATAGCCCGCCCGCGGGCTTGGGCAATTCCCCCGCGCCACCCCGGCAGCCCGCCCGCTTGCTTGCTCGCTCACAAGGTTGGACGATTCCTGGAATCACCCAAACCACAGACGGGCGAGCCGCCGAGGTGGCATGGGGTGGCCAGCAGAAGCCCACCCCACGCCACCTTGGCGGCCCACCTGCCCACCCACAGGGTTGGGCGATTCCACCGCACCACCCCGACGGCCCGCCCGCTCGCCCGCGGGGTTGAACGATTCCTAGAATCGTCCAACCCCACGGGCGAGCAGGCGGGCCACCAGGGTGGCGCTGCGGCGCCCAGCCCGCTCGCCCCCCGGGGGTGGATGGGCGATTCTCAGGAATTGCCTAGCCACCCCTAGGGGGCAAGCGGGACTCCAGGGTGGCCCGGGGTGGTCGCACAAACATATTACCACGAGCGAGCGGGCGGGCCACCAGGGTGGGGCTGCGGCACCCAGCCCACTCGCCCCCCGGGGGTGGATGGGCGATTCTCTGGAATTGCCCAGCCACCCCCAAGGGGCAGGGGGGCCTCCACGGTGGCCTGGGGTGGCCGTAAAGACATATTAAAATTGGAGGATGTTGACATACTTGTTTATGACTTCAATTTAACAAAGAGAGGACCTCTTCGCTTCAAGATGATAGAGATTCTGAAAAGGTTGTTACTGGAAGAAACAGTGTTGAGATGGGAATCTACTGAAACCAGTCGTAGATCTAGAAGAATTTTGAAACCTAAAATGGTAGGCATGCATGTGGACTCAAATAGGGCACTAGTTGATGAAAGAGAAGAATATGGAACATCTTCGTCAGCATCCAGTGACTCATTTGAAGATGTGAATTCTGATGGTGTGCAAGAAAATATGAGTGATTTTGAATAATTGTTTAAGACAATTTATATAACTGATGTATGCATCGTATCTTGAAATAAATTTTTTGATTTCCATATGGTGTTAAATGAAAAGTTACGAGTCATTTTTATGTTGTTGGATTATATGTCTTAATTATGATAATTTTTATTGTTTAGAATACTACAATGCAACATTAAATTAGAAATACGATTTATGTTTCATTCAATATACAAATAATGACTTTTGAATTCATTTAATGATGTAATTTGTTGATAATGTCATGGTTTTTTAATTTTGTAGTTGAAAAAATTTCAATTTTTTTTGTATCTAGCATTTTATAATTGAGAACATGTGGAATTTATACTTAAGAAAGAAAAAGGTCATTCTACCAAAAACATTAGTGTGTTTTTTTCCTCATAAACAAACTTGTTTGACACATAAAAATTCGGTTTCACTAGCATTTTTTAAAAATGTTGAAGATTGACCCTAAAAAAAAAATCATCATTCCAATATCATCACTTTTTCGTTTTCAAGCTATTTTTTGCACGAAAATTTCGTTCTCACTGCCATTTTTAAAACATGTTCAAAATTGACCCTAAAAAAAATCATCGTTCCAGTATACATACTTCTCGTTTTTAGCATTGTTTTTAATGTTTTTTCGGGGTTTTTTGGCCAGGGTTCCTGTTTTGTGTTTATAGTTCCCGTTTCAAAGTTTACATTGTTTTGTTCAGCGCCCGATAGCCAATACAAAGTCTACAGGTCCCATCCTCTTTATGTACCAATACAATCAGGCTCCCATAGGGTGATGAGCTTGACCTAATGTTCCCTTTCTGAAGTAGCTCCTGAATCTACCTCTTAATCTCATCATTCTCCATAACAGAGTGTCGATAGATCAATCCATTGGGTAGTGGCACACCTGGGGTCAAACTGATGGAGTGCTTGACCTGATAGTGCAAACACACCCCTGTGGATGAGAAAAATATATCCCTGTAATCCTCCACGATCTTGTCCATTTGATGATGTTGTGCAGGGGAGCCATTCCTGGAAGTCGTGGCCACAACCTTCTTCTTTCCTTAGGGGTGAATCATAAGAAAAACAAATTTCTTGGTTTGGGAAATGATCTTACTACATTGCTTTGCAGTGATCAAATAGATGGCAGTATGCAGGGCTACCTCTAGTATCCTGTACAACTTATTAGCCGAAGTAATAATCACAAAACAAGGTCTAGACTCATATACATCATGTCATTTATACAAGTATGGTTGTTATAACAATACATCAAAAACTTCAAGAGGAGCAACATCACACAGTACCTCATCCATGAAGGGCTTTATGTTGTAGGAAAGGCGACACTGCTCACTGACGTGAAGATTTCGTCCTTGGTGAAACCACATGACGGTGTATAGTTATGGCTGTGTTGTAGTTTTTAGGCCCAACCGCTTCATGAACTCTATTGAAATGAGGTTCTTTTGGCTCCTACTGCCAACAATGAACAGCAACAAAGAACTCTCCACCCACATCTATGAGTGGAAGAGACGTCCCCCCTCCTCTAGATCTTCAGGCTCACTTTTTTGGATCTTTGTGGTGTCCACAGTGGCACTGAGCTCTCCATCAATGATTTGCTTCCCTTTCTCAGTTCCCTTATAAGATTCTGACTCAGAGTCAAAACCTACTTCTGATTCGTAAGCCTTCAACTCGACCACTAGTGACTACTTGGCCCGACACTCACTTTTATTTTGAGTGGAGTTCCTATGGAACTCACACCATTTTCCCATCTACTTCTTCATCTTCGCGGTGTTGTTCTTTGCTTGTGACTTTGGCGGGTTGTCCTGGGTACCCTGCCTTGGCTCGGCCCTTTGTTCTGTGGTTTGGGGGCGCCTTTTCCTTTCTTTAGATTCACATATTCAAAGTCTCGCTTCTTTTGTTTAAACTTATGATCAATATTTACAACATACTAATACGTCATGCCAAGTGGGGAGATGTCCAGGAACTCCATCTCGTCCTGGATGTACTTGTGTAGACAGCGGGTGTATTTGAGCACCAAATTCTTCTCAGTATCCTTGATACCCAACTTCATGTAAAGGGTATGGAAAGTATTTGTGAACTCTAACACATCTTGGTCCCTTCCCTACCATAGCATGGTCCACTTTATGTATTTATCTTCATAGCTCCTAACAGGGTAATACAGTTCCTTGATGGTGTCTCAGAAATAATTCCAAGTGGGTACAGCTGAAAACAATGAGGGTCCACTCTTGTCCTTTTATTCGCACTAGGTTTCCCACTATTCCTTGACGTGTGGGGCACTCTAAGAAGTGGAAAAGTAATCTTTTCCGGATTGGAAAACTCATGAACTAAAAAATATCCATCCAACAGATTTAATCATTCATCTATGGCATCTGCATCTATTAGGCCTTGAAATATGGAAATATCGAAATTAACTTATACCTTAAAAGGAGTAGCACCTCTAGAGTGGCTGTTGGATGAAGATGCATGACCTATGGGTATCTGTCGAAGGATCTAGGAAAAGTTATCCATCATCGTGTTCCTTTGTCGCACGAGGGCTTCCTCGAGTAACATTTTGAAAGGATCACCTACCTCCTCAGCTTTCTTTTCTTCTACCATTGGAGGTCATCAGGTTTTGTGAAGATCGAGCCCTTAACTCCTTATACCCTGACCTCATTGGGGACATGCAAAGAAAAACAGAGAAAGAGAAGACCACCCTAATACCACTGATCTGAACTTAAACAACAATCCTACAATTTACATATATAATCATAAACATAGAGATGCACCAGAAAAACACTTCATTTCATTAATAGAAAAATATTGAACTATGCTTACAAATAGAATGGAAATAAGATGGCTCAGGCGATGGTAGCTTATCTCTAAGAAGAGATATGGCAGATACATGCCTCTGAACTGAGTTACAATGAGCCTCAAGGGCCTTTTTCTTATTGACCAATAAGAGAAAACCCTAAACAACCAAAGCTCTAACCCAAGTAGATGTAATACCAAGAGTTTATGGGCCCCGTTGGGGTTAGTTGAGAAACCAACTTCCTAGGGCCGTAACTTGGTCATATTATCTATGTTTGATGCGTATGATACCTCATTGGAAGATCTCTCTGAGGACTACAACTGTCGATGCGATTGGCATAGCAATTTCTAGGGAACTTTTCCAAAAAAAAGTTTTTAGGGCCTCAAAATGGCTTCGGAAGCTCAAGACCCAAAAAACTACCAAAAATAGGAAACTGTGCTACAATTAAGGAAACTGAAAAATAGAAAGAAACAAAGGTGAGGGTCCAAGTGGAATAGGAAGGTGGTTACCTATATCCACCTGGATCAGATTCAAATATGCATAGACTTAAGGAAGTTGAATGATTCTTGTGTCAATGATCCATTGCCTGCGACATTCACCGACGAAGTACTAGAAAATGTTGGAGGTCAGGAAGCTTATTCTTTTACTGATCGGTTCTCAGGGTTCCATCATATCAAGATCGCACCTGAGGATATAAGTAAGACTACCTTTGCTACTAAATGGGGGTGTTTCCAGTATATAGTAATGCCCTTCGGACTTAAGAACACCCCTTCAGTATTATCTAGGGTGGTAGTCGCAACCTTCAAGGAGTTTATTCGTAAGTTTTTGGAGGTTTACTTCGATGATTGGACAGTGTTTGGGCTAGTTACGAGATATGTAACTAGTCTTCACCTTATGTTGGACACTTGTTGAAGATTTTGATATCCCTTAATTTGAAGAAGTGCATATTCTATGTACCATATGGGATATTGTTTAACCATGTAGTCAGTAAGTAGGGGTTGATGTTAGACCCTACCAAAATTGTAGTGATTATTAATCTCGAGCATCCAAAGAATGTCAAACAACTGTGCATGATGTTGGGCCACACAGGGTATTACAAGAAATTTATCAAGGTGTATGCGCAGATCATCATACCTATGGAAATATTGCTAAACAAGGATGCGATATTTTATTGGGACGCTGATTGCCAAAAGAGTTTAGAAGTTTTGAAGGAAAAAATGGTCACCACACCCATTTCAGTGTTTCCCAACTAGAAGGAGTTCCATGTACATGTATATGCATCTTGCATAGCACTAGGAGTTGTGTTGACCCAACCAGGTGAAGCTGATATCGATCATCTGATAGCGATATCGATCATCTAATAGCGTTTACAAGTAGAAAGTTATCGAAGGCAGAAAAGAATTTTTCCACCACAGAGCACGAAGGACTAGAAATGGTGTATGTGTTGTCGAAATTCAGGCACTATTTATTGGGTGTGCACTTCAAGATGTACAAAGACCATTTTGGTTTGAAGTACCTAGCAAATAAGCCTGTGTTTGGATGGGGGGGAAGGGAATATATCAATGGTTTCTACTCTTCCAAGAATATCACTTTGAAGTAATTATTAAGCCAGGGCAACTAAATGTTGAACTAGATCACCTCTCGCGAATTGAGAATGGTGACAAACCTACAAGTCTGGAGGAAGGATTTCTTGATGCGCAACGCTTTGTTGTGTGTGTCGTAGATGACCATTTTTCTTATGCAATCAATTTCTTATTGATGGGTACAACCTTTGAAGGGTATTCCACGTAGAAAAAGAAAGAGTTGGTGGTCTGAGCTACAAATTTCTCCCTTATTGTTGGTCACTTATATAAAATGGGATCGAATGAAATATTTCATAATTATGTCACGGAGTATGAAAGACAAAATATCCTCGCTGAAGCCCATGGAAGGTTCACGGGAGGACATTATGTGAGAAGAGAAACTACATAGAAGATCCTATGATTAGGACTCTGGTGGTCAACTATGCATAAGGATTCCAGAGCCTATGTGATGTGTATCAGAAAACGAGGAGACCATCGCGAAAGGATGAATTTCCCTTGAACCCACAGGTGTCATTACAAGCATTTAATAAGTGGGTGGTTGACTTCATGGGGCCAATTCAGCCACTGGGAAAGAAGACAAGGGATAGATACATCATTACAACGACCAATTATTTAACTCGGTCGGCTGAGGTGAAACCTATAAAGGTTTGTAGCACAAAAACAACTGCAAAGTTTATTTTTGAATACATATTGTTTCAATTTCACTTCCCTAAGATATTGATGAGTAATAGAGGTTTGCACTTGTTAAATGAAACATTTGTTGCTTTGCATGAAGAATTCCACATGTATCATCAGTTGTTCTATGGACGTATAGAACTACCTGCAAGAAGTTAACAGGACAAACTCCATTTAGATTGGTTTATGGACAATAATCTCTAATGTCAATGGAGTACATAGTGCCCAGTTTGCGTATTGCTGCAATTATAGACATGGTCGATCAAGATACCATGGAAGGATGCCTCGTGTTAGAGCCTAGATTTACCTCACGCTGAAGAGGTAAGCTTCTAGGTGCAAGGATTTAATTTGAGTTTTTGGGAGTTTTTTGTTGGAAAAAGGGAAAGGCAAATTTGGGTTTGGGGATGAGGCCAAATTTTTGCAGAGTTCCGGTTGGGGCAAGGTAGGCAGTAGTTTTGATGCTTTGATTTGTAAAGATGGAGGGTTCAGACTGGTGAGAAGCTGAAGAGGGCAAGAGGGTATCAAGAATCCTCTTAAAACTGAAGAAAACAAGTAAAACAAAATAAAGTTTAAGGCAGAGCACCATAAGCTAATGAATTCTACCTTTGTCACTCAATTTGTTTAATTTCAGAAGCAAAGAGAAGGGAAATGGCATACATAAAACATCAATGAACTTACAATTGCATGAATAAAAACACCATCAAAACACAGAGCCACAAGGATCCAAACAAGTGCTGCAAAACCCTGGTCTTTCCTTTGGCAAAAATGCTGAAAATGGATGTACAATGAAGTGCCAAGCAATCCCAAGTGTCCAACCTTGAAAATGACTGAGAAATTACATGATATAGACCATCCTAACCCATTCCCATTCCTCTAGGGTTTAGCTCATCATTCTAGGCGCTGTTTCAACCAATTCTAAACAAGGCACTGAAATCTAGGCAATCAAACAACTTGCCTCTATATGGAAGGAAATTGATGCATTCATTTAATTTTCACTTTTTCGTGAATGAAACATCTAGAACAAGTAAATGTGTGCCAAAATTACATCATAGTCATCAAGTTACATCAAGATAAATCAATAACTACATCAAAAAGCAAAACTAGTCAAAACTAGCCGAATTTCTGAGTTGAAAGGTGAAAAATAGGCCAAAATCCTCTATGCGTCGTGCCTGAATTCTCTATGCATCACGCTACTTTGGAGCTGATTTTGAGGCACTTCCTGAAGTCCAAATTGATCTCATGATAGCTCGTTGGAAAGCCCTATCTTTCTACTTTCCAACCCAAGTAGAATTTTTGGATTTGGATGTCATTGGCCCCTCCAAAACTTCAATCTCCCAAAACTGCTTCCTTTGGGTGCAAAAGGTGGCAGAGAGGCCATTTTTATGGTGTTTTTGACCCTTTAGGCAACCCAAAACTTGATGAAATCCTTAGGTAATCCATGAGCATGCATAAATTTTGATGAAAAATCCAAAAATGTCAAGTTTTCGTCCAGAAGATGTCCCAATCATAAGCGCGCACCAAGTGGCACTACACATTGGGCAGAAAACTCTGTTTTGTGACCAAAAAAATCAAAAATGACAAAATTTTATCCAAAATCCTTGAAATTTGGACTGAAGGTCCCCTATCAAGTGCCATTCTCAACCAAAGAGGCTTCGGCCAAGATTCGGAGCCAATCGTGCCTTTTACGTTGTTTTAGTGCCCTCCTTAGTCTTGCCTTCGGTTCTTGATCCTCGCTTTGCAAACATGAGTTCATGCCCAAAAATGATTTTTCATGTGCCTGAGCATGTCCTTGTCCTTATTTTCCTTCGCCAAAAGCTTCTCTAAGTGGATGTTGATCCTCTCAAGCCAAGATTCCTGATCATCATTGATCTCTTGCTCAAGTGAAGTAAGCTCCACCCTCCTCCTTTGGGCAACCTGACGGTTCCTCCGAATGTTTTGCAACTCCATGTCTTTATGCTGATCCTCCAATTGCTTGTTTTACTACTCCAAATATTTTATGACCCATTGAGCTCTCTGCAATTTGTCAGTCAATACATCCATCTCAACTTTCTGCTCCTGAATAATCTCCCTCAGCTTTAAGCCAGGAGAGCTCATATCATCATCAATGAGGATGAAATCAGTGTCTTGGCCTCCTGAAGGGCCTTCATCATGTATAGGCTTATTGCCTCTATCCTATACCTATACCTGTGCTACTGATGATGACAACGAGGCCCATTCCACCCCAGGTGGAGATAGTACTCGTCGGGCTGCTGAAAACAATCCCCTCGTGCCTCTCTGATAGGTGACATATGTCGGCACACTAGTAGTCTATGCCTCCCAACCTCCATGCTGATGTGACGGTTCACCTGCATGATGAACAACCTCCTGATGAGTTTCTGAAGCTGTGAAGAACTCACGAGAATATGAAGTCTTCCCATGTGATACCCTGCAGGCCAAGCTGATGTACTACAATGATCTTGATGAGCGCATAGTGGTAAACGTTGTTGTACTGCTTTTCAGGAGTCTTCTTCTGTACAAGAATAGTCATTCTCTCGATGTTTCAGAACATGAATTATGGAATGTTAATCAACCTCACTCTCATGAAATGCATCAATAAACTGATATGGTATGCAAAGAGGCGTGAAAAACGGCCTTCACAACTTAAGTATCTGATAATGAGTCTCATCAACGACGCATAAGATTCCTTCAGAAACCGGAATGGGAATACCCTGCTGAGCTAACTCAAATAGCTAGGCCTGATGTAAGGTTCATAATATGTTCTATCCAACCACTGTCTCTTGTTCCACTCTTCGCCTATATTTGGTATCCCGATGGCCTGAGAAATGGTTTCTGGTGTCAAGGTGAAGTTTACTCCAGCAAGAGTAACATGACCATCATGCAAGTGTAAAACCCGAACTAACTCCTGATGATGCTAGATCTGAGCAATCATCTCACAATACTGAAAGCACAACTGTTGCTGAAAGCATGTCATTGCAAGCGGGTAGGCCTGCAACTGATTCAAGGAAGTGGGCTCTTCTCTGAAATGTCTGCCACCCTTACGAAGCCTTCTTGACACATTAAGCTCAGTGGTTGAGTCACTGTCTTGCTCATGTTCTTTCTCATATGATGAATCTGTCTCTGTCATGGTGTTGCAAGGGTGTATAAGTATGTGTTTGGTTTGGTTTGAAAATGAGAAATAGGTGTTTTGTTTTCAATTCCAAATGTGCCAAAGGGAAATGAGGCACTGTGAGGAATATGAAACAGTGGGAAAGTGGGTTGTCAAGTGAGATTAAGGTGTAATAACAATCACTTAACTGTGTTTAGGGATGTGGGGTTTGGGAGTTTGCTACAAATGATATGGGAGAGGGAAAATGATAGGGAATGCTAGGATTTAGGATAGGGAAAATGGGAAGCAGGGATAGGAGTATTTTGGGAGGTTAGGGAATTGGAATTGACTATAATGATAGAATTATGAAAGGGAAAGGATCACAGGTGAGAAAGGAGACTTGGCACCAAAATCACAATTTTGAAACACCAATTTCAAAACCCAAAGGAGCATATTTTGATATATATAGGGTTTATATTCTCAAACTTTAAACCTTTAAATCTTCCCTCCAAACAATACCCAACACAAGCTAAATTCAATAGCAAGAACTCTCAAACTTACTTGGAGCAAAGGAAATGGCGTTGTTTGATTTTTGATGACAACAAAGATATAAATTTGGCCTGTCGGCTCTGTGCACCGCGCCTCCTGGATGCACCACGACAGTGCAATTTTACACAGCGAAAATTTGCCCAATCCGCCGCACGGCCTATGTGCGCCACGACCTCCTCCAATGCGCCGCGCGCACTTCCAACACACAGTCCTGGCCTTCAAACACAAAATTTTCTCCTCCAAAACTTAAGTGGATTTCAATTGACCTCTTGGCATACCAAATGGATGTTTCAAACAATGAAAATGTCTAATACAGTGATGGGTTTGATTTTTGTTTCTCAAAAACCCACTTTCTTATGTTTTAGCTTTGGCACTTTTTTCATTTTAATAAAACTCTATTCTTTTTGTTTCCTCTTTGATTTTCGGCTGGAATGATGAAACTTTTGACCATTTTTTGCAGGGATGATAGCATTTGGATTTTGGAAAAGGATGGCCAGGGCTACATTAAAGAATTGTAGAATTTGAAAAACTTTTTAAAAAATTACATATTTATTACAAAAACTACATTTGACGATTTCTTCTTCAAAACAGAGTTTTGAAGAAGAATTATTCTCGAGAAATCTGGAATAAAGACTTATTATGAACATCCCCATGGCCTGCTAGCATTATTGGACCCTTTGAAGACTGAATTCGCTAAACCCTAGACCTAATGACTGAAATAACTCTCTTCCCACCAAAAGACCAAACATTGATTGTCATTGATTGGAAAATGATTTTGATGGACCTTGATGAAAAGACCTGAGCCAGCAGGTACAAGACACGAGGGGAATGAGTGACAAGACCCTCCCGTCATAGTATGGCATGCCCCTAACGAAATGCAGATGAATGAACTGTATGAGACATCTAAAAATGAAATGCAACAAAAGAGATTTTGATCTCTGACGGAGGGATGTAAAGACTGACTCTAACACCTCGCGCAACTCGTTGAACTGGAGGAAGGTCGCTTCTTGGCAAGTTTTCATTAGCAAGTACAAAAGGATTGCAAAAAGGAATGGCATTACGTCCATATCAAAAAATGCACCTTGAAGAATGAAGATTTGGTATCACTATATGAAATCAAGTTCACGAAGTTCCCAAGGAAGTTCCAGATGCATTGGATGAGGCCATATATTATTAGTGAGGTCACAGATGGAGGCGTAGTTCATCTCGCAAAGTCGAATGGGGAATTATTTCTAGGAAAAGTCAATGGGAGTCGATTAAATCTATACAAGGGTGATTCCACCCCTGCACAATGACTATATGAAGGAGGGATAGTCTTATTTCTCTATGCAGTTGCAAGGGAGCGTGGGAATATAAAATACACTTCCAAAAGGAAGGTTGGGCAAAGTGATGGGGCTGCGCAACATATTGAGGCAAGGCGCAAAGGAGAGCTGTGACAAAGGAGCTCTGCTAGGATGGTGGGTCCCGTGCAACTTGGCCGAAAATTGATTGTTGGAAGCACTGTAGCTTATTAGATGGAAATTTTTTTGTTAAAGGGAGCATGGGGAGAGCATTTAAGATGCATATCTTTGGAAATCCGCTGCCAAAAATGCATAAATGACAGGGATTTGGAGGGAACAAACATATTTGAATTCAAATTGAGTTATGAATAAGGTATCCTGATCGACATTCGACCACTATTCTTTGTGAGGATTTTCCTTAAGCTGTTGTGCTTTCGTTTGTGTCTAAAATAGTCTTGTATGTCTGACAAGGACTGGGAGAGAATTACAGAGCAGATTTGACAGTCGGGATTCATAAATTTAACTGATTGGCAGCACAAGATATTCATTTCAAGAATGACTACAATGAGACATGAGACAGTGCTAGCCCAACCTATACCCACAGGGTTCCCTACGACAATGCCCAAGTTGTTAAGGCCTAAGACATCTTCTTCAGCGGTGATAGGTAAGAAGCAGAAGAAACCTTAGTAAGCACCAACGTGGCAATCACCGCAAAAAAATATGACATAAATCTACGAGAAGGGAAAGATGGATAGGTTCAAATAGCAGACAGAGCCTCTAGACCTGGATGAGGAAGAACTTCATGGAGGAATAGAGGAGAATGATATCGAGGAGGCTAAGAAAATAACTTGGCTACCGCTGTTTATACCACCAAGAAAAGCCATAACAAAATTTCCCAAACACTCTGATTCTGTGAAGTTCATGCTCTCCACACCTTTGTTGTCGTAGAATGCGTTGTTCGAGGGCAATTTGTTGGCCTGGATAGCATACTTGAAAATGGAGGATTGGGACCTGGGGGATGGCAAGAGGTTTCCATAGTTCACACCGGGAAAGTACAGGAATAAGGTTTACTATGAAGATTCATATGTCACGTGGCTTGAGCCGATGAAATGGGTGTGTTGGGGCAAGGTCCCCTAAGGTCAATCTTGGGGTTAAAAAGCCAATTTTTGGGGAGAAAAGCCCAAGTATTTTTTTATGTAAAGTGTAAAGTCTCTGCAATTTATGGTCGCGGAGCACGTAGATGTAAAGTGTCATAAAGGGTTTCTGCCCTTCTTTTATGTAAGTTGTTTCAGCTTTAGAAAATCCACCCATGGTATGCAGACCATGGGATTGTATAAAAAGAAGAGTCTTAGAAAAGTCTAAGGAATTTTTTATGTTGGATAATAATGAATGTAATGGGTTATTAGTGGAAAGAGTGAAGAGTCCTAGAATAGAAGAAAGGCTTTGCAGCTGTGTGCATAGAGGCCCAGAGTAGAAGCCTGCAGCTGAGTGCGCAGACCCTTGTAGCTGAGTGCACAGGGTAGTTAGAGTCTGTAAGAAGATCTAAAGTACTAATAAATAAGATTACTCTGGACATATCTATGTTTGATCTATTTACTTCTGTTATGAATAAATGCGGTAATGTTATGCTAAATAATAGTTTCATGATTTATTGCTATATTGATTCGTGAATCTATATGTTTCACATTGTTATTTGAATGCAAGTGATAATATCTATTTACGCGAAGAACATATGAATGCATATTGAAGTTATCAGATACTTAAGCCGATCTGGGTAAATATGGAAGTAAGAGTAATTACAGAAGCACATAAGTGGTTGATTCACCTAGTTAGGGTCCATGAACGATAGTCATAGACCTTCGCGAAGGTCTAGACGCTGATTAAGAGAAGTATATCGATACACCCTAAAAGACTTATCGATCTGTGTGAAGGCATATTTAGGGCATAAAACAACATCACTACCATATCTAGGTGCGGAAACTTGGTTCCAACATCCCCCCATACTGCTTCAAGTGAGACTTCAGTCCGTGCTCTACGGATTGATGTCGAAAGGGCTAGTACTATAGGGATTTGTTTGGATAAGTTAACGTTGAACCTAGGTCATGATCCACTAAGCCAAAAAATGGTTATGTTTCCAATACCGGGATCTGCATAAAGAGATGTGTGATGTCATATCACTGTAATCCAACTAAGAAGGAAATTGAAGACTCATTGAATAGGAAGATCCATGAATTTGCAGTGCAAGAAAACAAAAATCCACGATTGATGAAAGAAAAGTGGCTAGAAAAATACCTGTATACAGAAATACACAAAATATTCTTCTGTTCCTTCCCAATTGAATTACACAAGTGGATCGCTAAATTAGCAGACGACTAAGCAAGGTGGAGGCTTGATGGTCCAATAGTGTGGACCCCAATGTTAGTGCAAATATTGGAAGTCTCTGAAGATGATATTGCATGCGCTATTGATCACTCGCTTGATCATGTCATAGGAGGATTCGTGAAAGAGTTCATGGTCGATACTTCGGTCAGTTACATGAAGCAAAGTGTCGCTTCTTCAATGGACCACAAGGTAAGTATTTAAGGTATTTAAATGCTTGGATTAAAATGATCTTGTGTGAAAAGCAGGTTATGTAGTTACCTTGAGTTTTGGAGCTACACGAAGTGGAAAGGTCTTCAGAGATAGAGGGAGAACATGCCATATAGCCCGTTGATTGAACCTGCTCTGAGTGACGAGAAGGAAACAACATAGGATTCATCATAGAGCACTGTTCAGTTAATAAGACAAGGTTTCCTACGAATACCCCATCCACCCACCCCACCTTCGCAATCACCTCCACAACATACACCTTCACCCACACCGCCACCACCTCTGCCACTATTTAATATGGCGAATGCAGTAAAGTTGTTTGTTTTCAAGGGTTCGAGAAATGAGGACTCATACCAGTTTTAGTTCATCGCAAAGGCCATATGGGAAGCTCAAGGCATGACGGATGATCATATGAAGAAAGTAACAATGGTCACTTCCTTACAAGAATGCGCGCTGACATGGTACATTAAATACTGCACTAATAACCCGATGGCTTCATTAGAAGATATTCAGACCCCGCTGAATAAGGAATTCAGTCTGCCTAACTCTGAAGTGCAATTAGTTGTTGGATTCAAGGAGATCATGATGAAGGCTGGTGAGACACCCTAGGATATGGATCAGAGATTGAAGTGCATGATCTGTGAATCTAACATGAATCTTATGGATGGGCATCACGGTGAATTGTTTGTGGCTTCGCTCTTTCCTTATCTGAGGGTTTCTTTATCATAGGAAAATATTAGGACCCAGGCAGAAGCCATGGATATTTCGATAAGATTACATGAGACGCTGATGCAAGATGCTAATTTGGGAGTCGAGCAGATTCATGCACAGTTGCACAACATTTGCCTATAGTTCCAAAGTCTAAAGAAGGATAGAGAAGTTTAGCCAGAGGTGCGCGAAGAAGTTTGGTGCCTAAAATGCAAAAGTCAGGGGCATGACAAAGATCATTGTCTAGTCTTTGCGAATTATGTTGCAGCAGAAGGGTCGATGCCTCTGAGGCTGAAAGCTCAAGAAGGGCCATGTACAGGGCCGACGCTATGGTGTTCTTTATGTCAGGTAGTTGTGTTACACAGTGATTTGTCACCGTCCCTGTTACGCCTTCTCCCGTACATTAGAGGACTTATTCTGGGACCTGTGAGAAGTGACATAACCTAAAAACACTTGCATTGTATCCCCTTGCGTATGTACTTCATATGCCCTGAAGACACCTCGTGCAAAATACCCATAAAAATAGCCCTTTTTCCATTGGCGTTGTTCCATAGTGTATCACTCGCACCAATGGGGGAAATCCTCCAAAGAGGGCGCGCCAGCTGGTGCTCTATCTCAGAGTCGCACTCGCGCCAACCCAGTTGGGTAAAGCTTTTAATAAACCAACTTGCGAAGGTTCTTCCTAACCTATTCATGAATTGATTCCAGTTTGAGTTAGTTCAGTTGGGCTTTGAATCTCCATAGAAGGGCAGTAGTTCTCCACCTTTCATGGAAGCTTCCCAATGATAAGGCCAATCCCATGAATCTTGTGGATGATCCTATCTCCTTCTCCTCTCTCTATATAAGCTTGTTCTTTTGCCTTTGACAAGCTAGTTAGTAATTCTACTCTCTAAGCTCCAAATTCTAAGTCCCAAAGTCTGAGAATTGCTAAGCTCATGCTACAAGAGGCCTTCTTTATCCCTATAAGGCTATATCTTTAATGAGGAGATCCTTGTCCAAATAACCAAGGAGAGAGAGGCTTGTTCCCCATTCCCAACAAGCTTTGCAAGGCATGTGTTACTGATCACCCAGCCAAAGGAGGATTTGACGTCAGAACTTGGTTGTATTCTTCTTTGTTTATCAATAATAATAGACAACTATCATTATGGTTCCACTCTTGTTGTCTTTATAATTATGTTTGAGTTATATCCTTTCTGACTGATATATAGTTGCATTTCTTGGATTTTATTCTTGTATTTGTGTCGTTCTTTGCATGTGCAGGTGTCCGTTCACGAGGATCGTGGGGATTGTGACCAGCTGGAGCGAAAGAACGGGAGCGACGACTCTTCTACAAATAGTAGCATTGGATTCGAGGTAGGCCCTCATCATCAGTCTTTACTTTGCAATTAGGAACCTGCGTGTTAGCGTTGTTTGATTGTTGTTAGACCTCATTTAGGCTAGTGGAATCGCCTCTGTCCGCAGAGGGGATTTACCTACACAACAATTTGGCGACTCCACTAGGGAGTTGGCTTTTTTCCTTGTTGATTGTTTTGTCTTGTTGTTTGATTTGTAAACTTTAGACAGAGAGTGAAGTACAACCAGATAGCCTTCGAACGCTATTTCCTTGCATTAGCAAAGTAGATCAATGCCACTTCAGTCGATCTCCGATTTGGTTTACGAACTAAATGGCTTGGAACTTTCCTTGTTTCTTGGTTATTTCTTGGTTTCTCCTGCTTGATTAGCTTCCTGGGTTGAATGCCTGTGTTGCTTCTTGCCTCTTGGTGTACCTAGGTGTTGTTGTTTCGGCCTTGGCTCTTTTGTTTTTATCTTTCCATAGCAAACTCGGCTGGCGCTAGTTTATAGCGTTATAGTCGCGCCATTTGGCACAAGTTGCACATTTACAACCCGTGCCAATTCCTGAAAGGCGCTTGTTGCAGCCTGACAGTCGCGCCAGGTCTGGAAACTTTTGAAGTTTGCTTGTCTGTGGGCTTTTTGAGCTTGGGTTTTGTCTTAGGTACCTTTTTCAGACTACTTGAGTGTGTTGGAGTGTGATTTGACTGACTTTGATCGTTACCCTTTGGGTGTTTGCTTTTTTCTATCAATTTCACATTTCTAGCCATAGGGTGTCTAGTGGCTTTGTGTGTCGAGCCTTCCTCGGGTGTTTTGATATTTTTGTGGTCAGGTCGACTCTTTATTTGCTCCCTTACACTTGTTTGGTAGTTGTGAATCATTTTTTTGCGTTATTTGGGTGACTTTCTTTGTCTTCACTCGAATTCCGCTTCGTCTCACTTTGAGCCTAGATCACACAGCTCATTGTTGTCTTTGGGACCTTTCTTGTTCTTTGGATGTTTGATTTGTGATTTGAGGCACTGAACGTGCTTGTATTGAATAGAATTTGCTTGTATTATTTCTCAAAGTCGTTTATTTCATTTTGCCATGATCAAAAAGAAAAAATCTCTTTTGCTTTGAACTAGTTAATGAGAATTAGAACTTTTCATTTCAATTAGTGATTAGTGATCTTAAAGAAAAGTTTGCTAATTTGCATTAGCTGCATTAGGGAAGTCCTTTGTTGTTTTGTGATCGTTTCGTTTGCGTGAAAGCTCCTAAACTCTCTCGTAACTAGCACTCATCGAATGAAATGACATGTTTTGGCATATAGATTGTATTTAGGGAATTTTGAGAGATTACATACGGTAGGACCTAAAAACCGAAACCTAACACAAGATCAACTTTAAAATAAACCGAATGAATCTAACAACGCATTGGAACATAACGCTCACATTCTAGAGGTCTAGGCTAAAGATGTGCTCCGGCGCATTAAACCTAGTCACTTTTTGTTTCCACTCAAGGTTGGGTGATTCCTCCTTTTGTGACTCAACTGTGGTCTAGTACGGACTTGTGTGCTCCCACGTACCATCGAGTTATATGGGGAGACTCCACTAGGTTTTTCATCCTTTATCACAAAAGCCGTGTCTGCGCCTACGACCCGTACCGCACCGACACAGCATTCGGGAAGATTGGCTGCCATACGGAAAGTCCTTGGTTTCATATATTTGCTAGGTGTATATGCGTTTTACGGATTGTCTGGTAAACCCCTTGCCTAGTTCTCCAGAGTAGTCACTTTTTGATCCTTTTCGGACTCCCTAAAAGAAAAGGCTCGTCTAAGCATTTGTCACTTCGGGCTCACTAAATATTCGAAGGTGACTAGAGTCATCTTTTTGTCCTTTTCTCGACTCTTTAAAGATGAAAAGGTCAAGTTATGTCCTTGTGTCTTAAAAATTACTCGCCCGCAATCACATGCCCTGTTAGATTCTGTTTGTTGACCGTTTGATTGTGTGTTGTGATTTTTCAGCCCCGTGTGTGATTTTCCATTTTTGATGGAAAATTTTCCAGAGTTCACCAACCCAGGAATCCCCTCTGACGGGAATCCTGGCCATTTTCCTCCTTTTGGGAATGTTGGTGCTCCTTACATGGCAACGTTGTCCCTTCCAAGGTTAACTGTTGGGTTGCCTATTTGGTTGTTCTCAACCTATGTGGTCCCTAGCGTCTCAATTACTGGTCAATCAGTTCCTCCACCCGAACAACATCATGTGGATTCCAAGGTGGACCTCTCCCCTTCTTAGCTTGTTTCTCTGTCCTCATCTTCTACTTCGCCTGGTGAAGGTCTGGATTCAAGTACCCAGGTGGCTAAGAAGAAGAAGAAGAAGACGAAGAAGAAGAAGTCTCATAAGCAAGAGGTTAAAAATGCATCTACTGCTCCGAGTACAGCTCAAGTCAGAACTCCTTCTGCTCCTCCGCGAAAGGTTAAGTTTCCTTATAAATTGTGTAAGGATGACCATCTTCTTCATGATTGTCCTAGCATTCCCAGGATCTTAGAAGTATGGTCTCACAATCCGGCCCGCGCCTCATCGTCCTCTAAACCTCATGGCGATGCTACCCTAGCAACTGGAAATGGTAAGAAGAAAGGGAAGATTCGATTCCCCTGTAGGCTATGTGAAGGCAACCATCTCCTTCATCTTTGTCCGTTCATGGATAAAGCTTCCGCTGTTTTGGAAAGTGTTACTGCTTCTTCACCCCAGCTCCCCGTTGGTTATCAAAGGCTCTTTAGATCCTCTCCCTATCGACAAAGAGATCGATTTAGATCCTTCTCTTGTCCATCCTCCTCTTTCTGAACCTGGCTGTTCTAAGCATGTTCGAGACCAACCATTGGTCGGAGAGAGTGTCAACTTGGGTTCACCGCCTGTTGACCACTCTATTTCAGAAGAGCATCATGCTCATGTTCTTCTCGTGTCGTCGGATTCTCCTGAGTCCGAAAACGACTCTCCTATCCCCCCTGATCTCGAGAGTTCTTCTTCGGAGCAAGGGGGAAATCATACGATTCCCCCACCAAGTAGTTCAGTTGTTTCCTTCGACTAGAGTCACCTGACTGCTTTCCGCCTTCCATCCCATGTGCCTTTCCAGATTATAGTACATTCCTATGATAAGGCAATACCTGGAACTGTCTTGGATGAGGGTGCATCTGTCAGTCTTATGCCTTCTACTACTTGGCAAGCTTTGGGCTCCCCACAGCTTGTGCCGGTCGCACAGAATCTGATGGCGTTTGACAGAGGGACTAGTCAACCGTTGGGGATCCTCCCATAGTTCCCTATTACTTTGGGAGGTAAAACCGTCTATATAGACGTACTGGTTACCCAAGGTGCTTTAGATTTCAGTCTTCTCCTTGGTTGTGACTATGTTTATGCCATGGGGGCCATTTTCTCTTCACTTTTCCGTGTGGTTTGCTTTCCACACGACGGAAGGATTGTGACTATAAATCAATTATCGTTCTTTAGTCCCCTGGTGCCTCTTGCGCAGTTTTCATCTGCTCCTGGTTTTTATCCACCAGTTGTATCTGCCCCACCGCAGGTCAACTACGTGGCTACTTATCCCGTGCCTGTATCCAGTGATGCTGCCGTCGTGCATAGTGTCCTGGCGGCATTGGGTCCTGACTTCCAAGATGTGATCCTTCCACCGGGAGTGGCACTCTTGGAAGCTACGACTTCCTGTTCATTATGATGAATTTCGTGGTGGAGCATAGTTCGTTTTCCTATGTCAAGCTCCTTAAAAAATGAAATTAGGACTGGTCAGAGCATAGTTCGCTTTCTTATGTCAAACTGCTTCAAAAATGAAACTGGGTCTGGTCGAGCATAGTTCCTGATCTCGGGTCAAGCTCGTTAAAAAATGAAACAAGGGTTATGAGAATAGTTCTTTTACGGTGTCAACCTCATTAAAACATGAAACCACTCCCTTTCCAAATCGAGTATTTTGATTAAGATCTCGTAAAATACAAGTCGAGTCTTTCCACTTTCCATCCACTTTGTTGAATGCAATGAAGCGCATGTACCTCGTTTTGCATCATTATGATGGAGGCATGTGAACTTATAACAAGCATAGTTTTTCATTTCAAGCTTGTGTAAACATGAAACCGAATCCAAGCAGAGTTCTCTGTGATTCAAGCTTGTGTAAAAATGAACCCATACCAAAGTCACCTTTAAGCTCTTTTCTAACTCGTAAAATATGAAAATAATGCAGAGTATTTTTTCCTTTTTGACTCGCTAAAGAGAATAAAAATGGAGGTCTTCTTTCAGCTCTTTTCTGGCCGTTTAAAGATGAAAATATTGTCGAGTTATTCCTCTTGACTTGTTAAACGTAAATAAGAGGCGGTCGTCTTTAAACCCTTTTCCGACCATGTAAAAACGAAAAGTTTGTCAGACCCTTGTCGTTTCAGGTTCGTTAACAGTCATGAAGCGACGTGGTTTCGATCGCTTTTTTACTTTTTCATATCAGAATCACTACTTATGAAAAGTAATCCTCGTTCGTAATGATCAAGCGGTTCTTTTGAGCATTGTTTTATACTTTTTCGGGCTCGAGAGACACAACTTTACGAAAAAGGACACCCCTGGAGTTTACTTTTTCGCTGTCTTTTCAAACTCTCTAAACATGAAAAGGCGCTGAGTTCTTCCTCTATCAGACTCGTTAAAACTTAATGACATTGAATTCCGTCGAAATGACGCCTCTCAAGCATATGCTATCCCCGTCAATCTTGTCATCCAAAAATAACTGGGGTACTCGCCGGAAATGGTGGGGAAAAAGGAACCACAATTATCGTCGTGTCGGCAGTATGTCGCTCTTGAACATGGCACTTGTCTGCATTCGTGTCTGGGTGGGAACATCTCATCTTGTTTTTACACTTGCCTCCGTGGGTTTGGGTTATCCTGTTTGACCTCCCATCTACTCATTGCCCTGTCACCATGACCCCTGATCATTTGATGTCAAACACTGCCACGTCCACTGTCATGCCGCCCATATGTTCAAGAGAAGTTGACCTCTGCAGAATACTCAACCTCCCTCTGATACCTCACACAAAACATTGTATCCTTCTCTATCTCATGTAAATGATGTGGGAAACATTATGGCCCACCTTCGATCAAGGTCACTTCCTATCGACTTCAGCTCATTATCCAGGAAGTTGACTTAGAGACTCCCTTCAGGTGCCTTAGAGCCTGCATGCCTCAATGGCAAGTTCTTCGTGTTCAACGCTAGGTTTTCATCATTGGCCTCCGATCGAATGATTCTACGGGTGTTCAACACCGGCTCATTGATTTGCACGCCGTAGATTGTACCTATAGTACCTTGAGGACCATTGTCATTATTGGTGGTACATGTCGCGTTTGTTAACAGTTTTCATCATTGACTGGTAATCAGACGATGTTCTTTCATGTTCGACTTCGACTCCCATATTCACATGCTTGAACATGTACTTTGTTCGGGTTGAGATGGAGCGCAAGACCCTGGGTTTTATCTATTGAGATCCAAGTTGCGATTTTGTGGATTATTATGATCATTACATGACTCATTTACTGGATCACTGCAACCATGCCTGAGTCTATTCATCGATCCTCGCTGGATGGCTGTGTCCATACCTTGGATCCTGATTTTTATGTACTCTGCTATGGGTGGCTGCGCCCATTCCACATACATCATGTACTTGAGATATCATTTGTACTTCTTCATGCAGGTTCTCCGGCGGCCGTGTTTTCAGTCGACCATGTTCTTGTAAAGCATTTCACCCCTCTCTCTCTCGTACCTCATACTTTAGGGGGCATCTGTTACACAGTAATTTGTCACCGTCCCTGTTACCCCTTCTCCCGTACATTGGAGTACTTATTTCAGGACCTGTGATAAGTGACATAACCTGAAAACACTTGCATTGTATCCCCTTGAGTATGTACTTCATATGCCCTGAAGACACCTCCTGCAAAATACCCATAAAAATAGCCCTTTTTACATTGGCGTTGTTCCACAGTGTATCACTCGCGCCAATGGGGGAAATCCTCCAAAGAGGGCATGCCAGCTGGCACTCTGTCTCAGAGTCGCACTCGCGCCAACCCCGTTGGGTAAATTTTTTAACAAACCAACTTGCGAAGGTTCTTCCTAACCTACTCATGAACTGATTCCAATTTGAGTTAGTTCAGTTAGGCTTCAAATCTCCATAGAAGGGCAGTGATTCTCCACCTTTCATGGAAGCTTCCTAATGATAAGGCCAATCCCATGAATCTTGTGGATGATCCTATCTCCTTCTCCTCTCTCTATATAAGCTTGTCATTTTGTCTTTGACAAGCTAGTTAGTAATTCTACTCTCCACGCTCCAAATTCGAAGTCCCAATGTCTAAGAATTGCTAAGCTCGTGCTACAAGAGGCCTTCTTTATCCCTATAAGGCTATATCTTTAATGAGGAGATCCTTTTCCAAGTAACCAAGGAGAGAGAGGCTTGTTCCCCATTCCCAACAAGCTTTGCAAGGCATGTGTTGCTGATCACCCAACGAAAGGAGCATTTGACGCCAGAACTTGGTTGTATTCTTCTTTGTTTATCAATAATAATATACGACTATCATTATGGTTCCACTCTTGTTGTCTTTATAATGATGTTTGAGTTATATCCTTTTTGACTGATATATAGTTGCATTTCTTGGATTTTATGCTTGTATTTGTGTCGTTCTTTGCATGTGCAGGTGTCCGTTCACAAGGATCGTGGGGATTGTGACCAACTGGAGTGAAAGAATGGGAGCGACGACTCTTCTACAAATACTAGCGTTGGATTCGAGGTAGGCCCTCATCATCGGTCTTTACTTTGCAATTAGGAACCTGCATGTTAGCGTTGTTTGATTGTTGCTAGACCTCATTTAGGCTAGTGGGATCACCTCTGTCCGCAGAGGGGATTTACCTACACAACAAGTTGGAATACATGTGACAGACAATTGTCACCTACTGTAGAAATTTATACAGACATTGCAACAACTCTTTTGCAACTTCTATCAATCAGTTGGTCATGATGAGCATAACTTCCGTAGATATGAGCTAATGATGGATAGAACGCCTACATATAGAGTGTAGATAGAAACTCGGCCTCCAGATCAAGGCGCTGGGGGAGAACGAGTAGGATATCAAGGGCGCGGACAAGGCTGAGGTGCAGGAAGACCTGGTAGAGGTCGAGGATAGTTGATTTGCTACAACTATGGGGCACGAGGAAACTACGCGTGAGAATGCACAAACCCGACGCGCCTGTTGTGCAGATACTACACTTAGTTTGACCACGCAATAGAAGACTGCCCTGCATTACTGGCTAAGATACGCGAAAAAGTGGCACAACCTCAGCAGCCTATCGAGAATCTGCAGATGATGAGGGTTGAACTCCACGAAGAGGATTCTAATGTGAACATCGTGCTGTGAAGTAGAATGACCACTGGCGAAGACAAGGGAAAGCATCCTAAAGAAGGTGAATGTGTCCACAAAACTCTAGAAAAGGAGGTCGAGTTTGATCTAGAGCGCACAAGGGAAACATTTATGGAAGTAAAGAAAAGCTTCGCTGAGGCTTCTACCTCAGGAAGTCAAGAGAAGTAGTCCAAAGAAATGGACCCATCCATGCTTACTACATTTTTAAAGTTTTGTATGAAGTTAATTCAAGATAGCAATATCGTAAAGGGATTATAGGAGTGGATCAATAAATGTGTCAGTAATACTCCTTACAGACCGCACATGGTCAAGAAAATTGTTAAGGATAAAGCACGAATAGGGCGGGAGATGAGACTAACCGCACAAATAAGAGAATATAAAATGGACCAAGTTATTCTAGATCTAGGCTCCGACGCGAATGTTTTTCCTAAACAAACATGGGAGATAATGGGGAGACCTGCGTTGTAGTGGGATCCTATTCAATTGAGAATGACAAATCAACAAAATATTATCCCCATGGGAATATTATAGGGTGTGACGGTCGATATCGAAGGCGCGAGCGCCGTGGCCAATTTTGAAGTGATAGAGATTGTGGAAGATAGCATTCGCTACCTGGCGCTCCTTGGGATCGACTGGGCTATCGACATGAATGGTGTGATCAATTTCAAGAAGCATATGATGTCATTGGAACAAAAATTACTCCGCATAGTAGTACCATTAGACCCCGTAGAAGGACAACGGTACATTGAACCAGTCCGTGATTACGAAAGTGATGATGATTTGGACCAGATTTATAAGATAACGGTGTGAGATCAATATTGGGTGAATCCGACAGCTGATGGACGTATTGTGTGGGTCCGCGACAGCTCTTGCACATCAAATTCAGATGAGGAATTGGAATACTAGGAGAATAGATTGCATGAAGTGTCTACGCTACGATGCAACATGATGACCAAATCATTGCATTGTGTATCATCGAGGTAATAATTCTGCCTTACTATGATGGTTTAACTAACATTGATAAATTTCTAGATGAATTTGAAAGCGAAGTGCCAGAGAAGCATCACTTCCAAGCGTTGGACTTGGCACTGTGTGCTATGCGTGCAAGATGGTGGGGTACAAATAAAGACAACTTCAGTGGATGGCGTGAATATAAAAGAATGATGAGGGTGTGGTTTGGTCACCCAAAGGTACGATTGACAAAGAAATATGATGGAAGGAGTGACTAACACAATCATTTAGCCAAATGGACTAATGCTTATGGAGAAGAACCGCAATCAGAGTGGGTGCATATATTCTGTCACACCTTGGATGTAATACCTACGAATTGGTACTTGGAGACAGACCTCCGCCATGGCATGGATGTGGGATATTTTGAGACAGGGATTCTTGATAACATTCAACTTTGAAGATGGATTTGATTGCATTGATGAAGCATTGCAGGAGGTCAAAGTAGAAATATTTATAATTTTGCAAGATTCCTTGGATTTTATACAACCGGATTGGACCACCCAGCTGCGCCACGCACTAGAGTGCTACAATATGACCGCTGAAGAGGAAGACAAGGATCCAAGGAACATAAATATCCCGGAAACAGAATGTCACCGCAAATTTGAGGTACTATAGATAAAAAATCCAGATATCACCGTGCCACTGAAAACGAGACAAGTAAACATTGGGATAGAGGCGGAGCTGATATTTTCTAAGATATGGGACTACTGAGATGATGCTGTGGTGGATAAGGTCGTTGATTTGCTCCGCGAATACTAGGACTTGTTCCCTACGAAGTTCTCAGAATTAAAGGGGATAATAGGGGACCTAGGAGTTATGCAAATTACGTTGAAACCAGATGCGAAGTTGATCAAGCAAAGGCATTACCACCTCAATCCAAAGTATAAATAAAAGGTTTGCTTAGAGTTGGATAAAATGCTTACAGCAGGTATTATTGAACCGGTGGAAGAATCTGATTGGCTGAGCCCAATAGTAGTTCAGGAAAAGAAGCAGAATGATGAAATAAGGATATGCATAGATCTCAAGAAGTTGAATGACGCTTGTGTGCATGATTATTTTCCGACTCCGTTCACTGATGAAGTGTTGGATAACATAGGAGGATAAGAGGCATATTCATTCACTCATGGGTTCTCGGGGTACCATCAGATCAAGATCATGTCAGAGGATAGAAGTAAGACGACCTTCACAACCAAATGGGGATTCTTTCAGTACACTGTAATGCCTTTTGGACTGAAGAATGCGTTGGCTATCTTTTCGCACGTAGTCATTGCAGCGTTCAAGGACTTCATTCACAAGTTTCTGGAGGTATATTTTGACAATTGAATGGTATTTTGGCTGGTGAAGCACCATGTAGCTAGCCTACGCTTAATGTTGGATTCATGCCATAGGTATCAGATCGCGCTCAAATTGAAGAAATGCTTGTTATGTGTTCCTTTTGGAATCTTGTCGTGCCATGTGGTGTGTAGACAAGGACTAATGGTGGACCCAACTAAGATAGCAGTTATAATTAATTTGGAGGTGCCAAGAAGTGTGAAACAGCTGGCCGCAACATTGCGGCATACATGATACTATTGAAAGTTCATCAAGGGTTATGCCCAAATCACCACGCCAATGGAAAAACTGCTAAAGAATGATACTACATTCTATTGTAATGAAGAAAGGTAATGGAGCCTAGATGTGTTAAAGGAAAATATGGTCACCATGTCGATCCTAGTCTTCCTAGATTGGATGAAGGAATTTCATGTGCATCTAGACGCGTCATGTATTGCGCTTGGAGAAGTAATGTTGATTTGGGGTGTCATCGAATATTCTCTAGCCATGAAAATTAGTGGAGAGGCTAAAGAAAATGAGATATCCAATACCCAGAAATGGTTTGGGCAAATTCTAAACATTTTGGCAGATATTAAAATAATTAATATTTTTTAATGGAGTCCCTAAGTCTAAAATTTGAGAAAATAAAATATTAATGTAAATTAATATAAAACTGTGTTAGAAAGGTCCAAAAGTCATGGATCAAGCCAGAGTTAACCTTAACCATTGGTTAGGGACTTAACCTCGGCTGTTGAATTGTCAAAAATAAAAGTAGAAGAAGAGGCTTGAGGGTCACTTGGAGAACACATCAAGTTGATCAAGATTTCGATTTTCTAGGACAGGGTTTGCTGAGGAAGTCGAAAGAGTGATCAGAGTTGCAACTAAGGGGCAGTGAATATAGAAGTAGATAGGTAGAGATAGAACTAGGAGGATCAGCACAAAAGCCGGCAGAGAGGGACACGTAGCCAACCAAAGGTTCACATAGAGCCATCGTGGGTGACGCAGAGGCTCTAAGGGCTGACGCAGTGCCTCCAGAGGCTGATGCAAGGTGAGCTACAGTGACGTTGGGTATACGTTGGGCCAGAAAGGGCTAACATAGTCCCTAGAGGGTGATTTTAGGAATTTCGTGGGGCAGATTGGAGTTGGGAGCTATCAGAGTGTCTATCAGGGTTTTAGCCAAAATTTCTGCTTCCGAGTAGAGAGGCACTAATCCCAAGATTATTCTCTGTTGGGTGAGCTGGTTTTGGCACCCAGATTGTATTCAGAAACTGCATGATATTAAGCCCTCAGATAATTGCACCGATTTTCCCACATTGGGTTTTTCTGGGGACATTGGTCCAAAAACAACGGTGTCACTTGTGTGCTTTTTTTGTTTCCTTCAGTTGATGATTTGTAATGTGTTGAGCATGTACTTGTATTATTTTTAGTATCTACATGGTAAATAACTTGTTAATTAATAAGAACAAGTAGGCAGAAATAAATCAAAAAAGTACATGAAGGGTTTCTAATAGTTATACTTAGAAATTCCAACATGGTATCAAAGGATGGTTGCAAATCACAAGAGAACTGAGGACATCAGCCAAGCAGAGTAGTAGCAGCAGAAAACAGTTGTAGCAAGTGACAGAAGTTGTTCCTAGAAAAGAAGTAGCAAGGAAGGGGTGACGCAGTGCCTGTGTCATCAATTTTGAGATTGAAAGGGGATTAGCACAGTGGCAAAGGGGAGAAGACTTGACCTACGCAATGCCCGATCATCTTTCTCAATCAGGAAGGATTGACACCCATGGCTAGGAGGTGCAGATTTTACTGGTGCCGAGATTGCACAAAGCCTAGAAGCTCTAACCTTCAGTTTGTTGGGGCTTAGGAGGCTATGGGTAAGTTGTAGAGTGAAGATGGTGGGCTACTGTAGTCAGAACAATACCTAACAGGGAAAGATGAAGGAGTAGGGCATTATTGTTGAGGATTTCTAGCCAAGATATTTGGATGAGTGGTGCAACTACACTAAGGATCGGAAAGGGGGCATCTTGACATTGGCAGAGGGGTTTCTAGGAGGGAAATTGAGGCTTAGAGGGAGTCACACTGAGAACTTCCAGAAAGGAAGTAGAGGAGCAGCGAGATCGTAGTGAACGGTGTAAGGGACCAAGACAGACTAGACGAGCCTCAAAATTAGTAGTCTAGAAGGCCAGAATCTTATCTGTTCTAGACAAGAACCATCTCAAGAAATTCTCCTTGAGGACAATAGCGGTCCCAATTGACCCGGATGATAACAATAAGTACGAGGATGCAATGGCGAGGGCCAAGAACATCATCCTTGACGGGTTCAAGGATCATGTAGTACCACACATTTCCAAGAATAATACAGAAAATGAGATGTGGGAGGCCCTAAATAAGTTGTATCAGCATACTTCCATGCAAAGGAAGATGCTATTAGAAAATCAACTGTGGTCATACCAGATATAGAAGGGAGAACGGATCGACACCTTCCTCAGTCGATTGAAGGAGATTCGGGATCAACTGACTTCCATAGGGGCCACGCTGATCAAGAATTGATGGTGAGAATAGCCCTGAATGCAGTCTCAGAAGACTGGGAGGTGTTTTTCCAGAGCATACTAAGTAGGTCGACCCTTCTAGACTAGGAGGAAATGTTGGCACTCTTCACCAAGAAGAGATCAGAAGGCTAAGCAAGGCGGGAAGTAGTGATAAGGGGATCAAAGTCAAGGAGAAGGAAGAGGAGGATTCTACCCTAGCATCTGAGGGAAAGCAAGAGAGATGGAAGAATGAGGAGCTCTCCAAGGTCAAATGCTTCAACTATGGGGAACTGCGTCATTATGCGAGCCAGTGTTCAACGAAGAAGAGAAAAGGAGAGGCTTACAAGACCAGGGTTGCGCCAGCAAGGGCAGAGAAGGAAGTGAAGACAGATAATGACTTTGCCATGAGTGCTCACACGCCACTTGAGCAGAAGCGGTGAGACATTGAGCTGTAGTCAGATGGGCTACAAGCGATGAGGGGCAGGATCCTCGAGGTGCCCAACCACTTGGATTATACCTTGCTATGGGAGCCTCAAAGAGTAGTAGCACTGGAAGATGTTACTAGAGACAGATGTGGATGGAGTGACAGAGGGAGATACGGTGCCAAATTCCCAAGATAGCATGAGGCAGCAGTGCGAGATGCATGGAGTTGCTACAGTAGTGGAAGTTGCAGAACCATGGTTAGTAGTACATGATGCAACAGTGCAAAGGATGTTGGGAAGTAGGCCTAGCATCAGCATAGGGACCGTTGCCGAATGATCAGGGTGATGCTCAATGAGGAGTATTACTAGAGCACAGTCCTTTCTAAGAGAGAGTGTTGATTTTGGGTAGCATCAGATGTTCTCTAGCCACAGAAAATGGTGGAGAGGCTAAAGCTCATGAGATCTACATTACCCAAAAATGGTTTGGGAAAATTCTTAACGGTTTGGGAGATATGAAAATAATTAATAGTTTTAATGGAGTCCCTTAGTCTAAACTTATGGAATATAAAAGATTAATGTGAATTAATATAAAACTATGTTAGAAGGGTCCAAAAGTCATCGATAAAGCTAGAGTTAATATTAGTCATTGATTAGGGATTTAAGCTCGACTGTTGAATTGTCAATGATAAAAGTATAACAAGAGGCTTGAGGTCTCTTAGAGAACACACTGACTTGATCAAGATTTCTATTTTCTGGGGCAGGGTTTGCTGAGGAAGTCGAAAGAGTGATCAGAGTTGCAGCGGAGGGGCATTGAATATAGAAGCAGAGAGGTAGAGATAGCACCAGGAGGATCGGCGCATAAGCTGAGAGAGAGGGACGCAGAGCCAAACAAAGGTTCACCCAGAGCTAGCCAGGGCTCACGCAAAGGCAACCAGGAGTTGCACAATGCCTCAAAGAGCAAATGTGGGTGATGTAGAGGATCTCAGGGCTGACACAGTGCCCCCAGAGGCTGATGTATGGTGATCTAGGGTGATGGGCAGACATTCGGCTAGAAAGGGCTAACGCAATCCCTAGAGGCTCACGCTGGGTTTTCGAAGATCAAATTGGAGCTGGGAGTTGTCGGATTGTTTATCCAAAGTTTCAGCCAGAATATCTATTCCGAGTAGAGAGGTACTACTCCCAAGATTATTATCTATTGGGTGAGCCAGTTTTGGCACCCAGATTGTATTAAAAAACTGCTTAATAATTAAACCCTCAAATCGTTGCACTGGTTTTCGCGCACTGAGTTTTTCTGGGGACATTTGTCCAAAAACAACGATGTCACTTACGTGCTTGTTTTGTTTCCTTCAGTTGATGCTCTGTAATGTGTTGAGAATGTACTCGTATTTATTTTCAGTATTTACATGGTAAATAACTTGTTAATTAATCAAAACAAGTAGGTAAAAATAAATCAAAAAAGTAAGTGAAGGGTTTCTAATAGTTAGACTTAGAAATTCCAACAAGTACTGACACAGGTCGATGAGGGAGAATTTGATCGCCCTGTAGTGTTTACAAGTCAAAAGTTGTCTAAAGCTGAGAAGAACTATTCAACGATAGAGCGTGAAGGTTTGGCTATGGTGTACGCACTCTAGACGTTTAGACACTACTTGCTAGGCAAACACTTTAATATGTATAAAGACCATTCTTCATTAAAGTACCTAGTTAACAAACCTGTGTTGGGGGGAAGATATGCAGATGGTTGCTAATGTTTCAAGAATATGATTTCAAAGTCATTGTGAAGTCAAGATGATTGAATGCAGGACCATATCATCTGTCACACATTGAAACATGAGAGGAACCTACTAATTTGGAGGATGGATTGCGTGACGCGCATCTCTTTGCGATGTGCATAGCTGACAATCACTTTTCAAAGATCATACACTTCCTTATGATGGGAACGGCTCCATAAGGGTATACTAGTAAACAAAAGGAGTTGTTGGTGCGCACGGAAGACTTTTCTGTTATTGCAATACATTTGTATAAAATGAGCTCGGATGAATTGTTGTGACGTTATGTACCTAAGTTTGAATGAAACAACATCCTCGCTAAATATCATGGAGGAGTTGCGGGAGGACATTATGCAGAAAAAGCAACAACGCAGAAGATTTTACACGTTGAGTTGTGGTGGTCAACACTGCGTAAGGATTCCAAGGCTTATTATAAGGCATGTGATGCATGTCAGAGGACGGACAGGCCATCACAGAGGGATGAGCTTCCTCTGAATTTGCAAGTGTCATTACAACCATTTGAGAAATGGAAATTGATTTTGTAGGCCCGATTCAGCCTCTAGGAAATAAGATGGGTGCACGGTATATCATCACCGCGATGGAGTATTTGACCAAATGGGCACACATGCAAACTGTAAAGGATTGTACATAGGCAACAACAACGAAGTTCCTCTTTGAATATGCGCGGACTAGGTTTGGTTGCCCGAAGATTTTTATGAGCGATCGCAATACACATTTCCTTAATGAAACAATCAACGCTAATGAAGGAATTCCAAGTTTATTATGAAAAAAGCACGCTATATAACCCGTAGGCTAATGGGAAGGTCAAAGAATTTAGTAAGATATTGGAGAACATGTTGACGAAGGTTTGCAATGCAGAAATGAATGATTGCGACATGCACGTAATCGTGGTGCTAAGGGCTTACAGAACTACTTGTAAGAAATTGACTGCATAGACACCTTTCAGGCTAGTCTATGGTGTATAAGTTGTGATGCCAATGGAGTATATCGTACCTAGTATATGCATAGTGGCGTTCATAGGAATGGTAGATCACAGAGCCCTGGAATAGAGGCTCACACAGCTAACAGAGCTTGAAGAAGATAGATTTTTGGTTGGATTCCCTCAGCAAGTTCAGAAGGAGCGTGAAAAGGCATAGCACAATCAACACATCAAACTGCGCACCTTCAAGGTAAATGATTTGGTTTTATTATACGACAACAAGTTTGATAAATTTCTAGGAAATTTTCAGATGCATTGGCTAGGACCATATGTCATCAAAGAGATTACCAATGGCAGAGCAGTTCAACTAGTGAAATTGAATGGAGATCCATTTCCCAGAAAGGTAAATGGCAGTGGATTGAAGCCATACACCAGGGATCTGACCAAATGACTATATGATGCAAGCATAGTCTTAGCACTCCAGACAGCTGAAAGGAGGCATGGGACTATAAACTACACTGCTTGGGTCATAGAGCTGCATGACTAGGGCACTGCACGAGATGGAAGAATGTCACAGCATCAGCAGAAGCACAATGGGAGCTACGCTATACAAGGAGAGACCGTGTAGGGTAGCTAGAAAGTGACCATTATGGTCATTGTTCATGATTTGATACTGAGAAAATGGCTAAGAGGAGCAGGGGCCGACATTTAACGCTGAAATTAAGAGAAAGATCTTTGAAAATCTGTCACCAATTTAGAATTTATGAGCATATTTTGGGGGGAACGGTCGGATTTGAATTTAAATTTGCCTATAAATTACAGATGGCCACCCAACGAAAAACACTTTGCATTTTCAGATCTTCTGTGTCGTGCTATCAGTTGTGCATGAATCTTGCAGTTTTTGTGGATTTGGTGGTCAGTGTAGGTTTTAACCCCATACAGAAATTACCTGCATACGAATTCTAAATCACAGGAAAAATAAAAATGCGAGAGCATAACACATAAAACACATATACACAGAGATTCCCACTGGATCTCAAAACCGAGACTACCAGCTTGATTTTTCATTATATTCCTTTCAATGTTACAATACATATTTATACATGCCGAAGCATCCAATACCATGGACCGAAAACCATCGCGTCCAAAAATGTGGACCGAAAAACCATAGGTAGGTTCGCCCAACCTAATATAGGATCCAAAAAAAAATTTCTCGGGGCGCTGCCCCGAA
>APFE030332018.1:132885-153622 GCA_000404065.3 Pinus taeda
TTCTTTTGGGTGATGTGTTCCCCGTATGAAGGAAAAATGGTCCAGCTCATTGACCAGCTTTCATTCCCCAATTCAAACACGACTACTAGTGAAATGGCACTCCTAAATTGTCTTTTTGCACAAGGAATGTCTCATCAACCTCCAGTCTGTCCCCTTGATGATCGCGAGTGATTTGGTGAATGTGACGAAACCCAGGGGGCAAGCGCCCTAGTCTGATTCGGCAGGAAACCCCAGATATAAGATATGTTTCCTCGTAGGATATATGACCAATCTCACACACCCGTCCATTTAGGAAAATGGGATCATTCTGGAAAAATATTTCCTCATCGAAGGTTATGTGGTTGGAAGCTCACACCTTTCACCCCATGGACAGAGCGAAGGAAGTGTTTCTCCGAGGACAAAACAACATTAATTTTATGCAAGAAATTCCATATGGTAACCTGGAAACTCTACTTTTCTTTATATCTGGGGCATGCAAACCTTTTTTACGCAAGTGAAAAGTAGCTAGCGTAACTCTAACCCCGTAGTTTTTACTAACTTCAACTGCTTAAGTTAGGTGATTGGTCTAGTCAACCATTCACCTTTGCCGAGATTGGCGACGATGACAAAGTAAACGAAAGGTTTCTACGAAACTATCCCACCTAACCTCAGTAGTTCATTAACCCTTAGGACAGTAGTTGGTCGTTCCTAGCTTGCATTCAAAAGGCTACAGAGCAAAGTTTCGCATGGGGAAATCTCCCTAAAAAATGAACCTACCGATGAGAGACATCGTTATTAGACAAATGACACGAGCAGGTTTACACGAAGTTCAAGCTCGCTAAAAAATAAACCTAGCAATGAGCATATGTTTCACCAGAGTTCAAGCTCATTAAAAAATGAACCCACCTTTCGGTAAATAACTTTTGTGATCACATTGCTATCAATGTTTAAGCCTTGGTCGTGTTCTTACCATCGCCTCCACTTTTTAGCTGATCATACGCCTCCACTTGATTGTTTACCCTTTTGAGGAACAACTGCGACGAGTGATTTTGTTAGCCACCTTCTTTACACTACCGTGATTGAAAAGTTCCAAACCTTACCTGGAACCAGCTACTACCTGAAAACATCACTCGTTCCTCTAAAATGAGTCTCTTTAATCTCTTTTTAGACTCGTAAAATATAAAAAGATTGCTGAGCAATTGGCCTCTCCAGCTCATTAAAGTGATTGGAAGTGCCATCCCTCTTGTATTTTAATATTTTTGGACCTTAGGGATCATTACACAAAAATATCGAGCACTTGTATTTTTTGGCTCACTAAAGTGCTCAAAAAAGTCATCCCTTTCGTATTATTTTATACTTTTTCAGACTCAAGGGATTATACTACAAAAAATGACTACTAGAGTTTCCTTTCTGTCTCTTTTCAAACTCTTTAAAACTAAAAAGGACCGAATTATCCTTGTCATTAAACTCGTTAAAAAAATAGCAACAAACTTGTCCATATGGACAAGAGCGAGTTTCGCTGTTGCTAGGCTCGCTAAAACATAGCGACAGGTTTGCCTAAAGGGAAAATTATAAAACAAGCATATGTTATCCTCCTTAAGCTTGACAAAAATAAAGAGGTACTAGTCAGTAATGATTGGGGAGAAAGGGAAGAAAACTTGAATAACTTCATTGGTAGCAAGTCATTCTTGAATATGACACTTTCACTCCATCACCATGATTGAGTCAGGTTGGGTTATTCCGTTCACTGGTCATTTCACCATTGGTCTTCTGTACCATCCATTTTTGGGGTTAATGCTACCAATCCATTTCAATGTCGCCAATATGTTCAAGAAAAATCGCTCAGAGAATTCACCAACCCAGCTAATGCCTCATCCACTGCAATACCTTCACACTCCATTTTTCATGACTGCCACCCTGAACCTTGTATCATCAGATTGTTTTCACCTCCACAAAATCATTTGCTCTGTTTCGCGTCATAGATGTGGGATTCATTAAGGCCCTCCTACTACGAGTCACTTCTTGTCGACATCAGCTCATTATCAAAGAAGTTGACTTAGGAACAACCCTTTCAGTACTTTGAAGCTTTCATGCCTCAATGGCAAGTTTCTCACTTCCGGCGACAGGTTTACATCAATGGCCTTTGACCAAAAGATTTTTTGTGGTATTCGACATCGACTCATGTATTCACGCCATGTGAATTGTACTGCATTACCTTGAGGGTCATTATCATTATTGGTGATTCCTCTCGGACCTATTAACAGCTTACATCATTGGCTGGTAATCAGGTGATGTCTTTCCATGTTCGACACTAGAACATCTTTTCACATGGATCGAGTTGTACTTCGGGAGAAGATTGAACGAGTTTGAAGACCTTAGATCTAGTTTCATCCATCCAGGCTATGATATATTCAGGAAAATAAAGACATCAAATGTACTCCATAGCTCCACAGATAATCATCCAAGCTAAGGGATGATGGCTCTACCAGAATCATCAGTCTACCACACAGACAATTGTCTATCCTATGTACATGAAAATGAATTTATAAAGCTAAGCATGGGAATGCCCGCCTCAGCTAGATCATGAAAATATTATGAAGATAATGTATTGTATTGTATCTTATTACAGGTCACCTTCCAGTTTGAAAAACCTTGGATCCTCATGATAAAGCATTTCACTCGACATCAGAAGATTTACAACCTCATGCTTTAGGGGGCAACTATTATAGACATATTTGGGCACTGAAACCCTAATCACATATGTCCATAAACCAAGGGCTTCTAAACCCCTAAAATTGTTGTTTCATGCCCTAAAGAATCAAGGTCAACTGATTACATCATTTCCCAGAAGTTCTCCCTGAAACACTACTCAGAACTAGTCAAAACTGGACCATACAAACTGCTCCATGTTGAGGGTGCGATGCATCTCACCTACTACACACAAAGGGTGCGATGCATACTGAAAAGCCCTTCTATAGGGTGTGATGAGCGAGAGTAGATAAATGGCAGAGGCAGTTTGCTAGGTGGAAACCCAGAGATCTTCTAGAAACTGCTCATATGACACTTGCCTCTCTGAATTTGCCCAGGGATGAGTAAGAGATCTTGAAATCTCCAAGTGGAACCAAGAACTATCAGTGAAATGACACTAATAAAAATCCCAAAAGCTGACTCACCCCCTGCAAATATCTATATATAAATCCCTCATCCTAGAGATCCAGAGGCTGGAATTTTGTATTTTGTAAGGAAGTGTTGTTGGTTTCTCTGTGAAGCATTGTATTGTTGGGTGATCTAGCTTTTCATGAGGTGAAGAGGGCCAGGTGCGTTTCTCCCCAACGAACCAATCTATCGGCGCTCCATTCTTGAGAATGATGAAATCAAGAGGCAAATTCAGGAGCTATTGCAGAAAGGTCACATCTGTCCAAGTTCATCACCCTATGGGAGCCTGATCGTATGGTACAGAACAAGGATGGGACCTGGAGACTCTGTATTGACTATTGAGCGTTGAACAAGATCACTGTCTATAATAGGTACCCAATCCCACAGATTGATGACCATATGGACCAACTGAAGGGGACGAAATATTTCAGCAAGATCGATTTGAAGTTAGGATATCACCAGGTATCAATTGAACCCTTTGATGTGTAGAAGACTGCCTTCAAAGCCAAGGAGGGCATTTTTGAATGGTTGGTTATGTCTTTTGGATTGATGAATGCTCCTGCAACCTTAATTAGGCTAATGGATGACATATTGCGGTCATTCATCAACTCATTTGTAGTGGTATACTTGGATCACATCCTGATCTTAATCCAGAGTTGGGAAGAGCACCTCCACCACATCCAATAGTTCTCCAAATACTATGGCAACACAAGTTATGTGCCGATTTGGAGAAATGCACTTTTGGCATAACCCAAGTTCAGTATCTAGGATACATTATTAATGAACAAGGGTGCATGTGGATCCAGTCCAGATCCAATTCATTTAGGATTAGCCATCTCCAACCACTCTGATAGAGCTTCGCAGCTTTCTAGGTCTTGCCAAATTCTACCACAGGTTCGTGTTGGGATTTTCTCATATCACTTGGCCCATGAGTCAAGTCACCAAGGGAGGAGAGAGCAAAATTATTTTGGTCTGAATCTCAACAGAAGGCATTCACATAGTTGAAAGATCGCCTCTACTCAATACCAGTGCTCCCATTACTAGACTTGCAACAACCATTTGACGTCAAGACAGATGCCTCTAACTATGCTATTGGGGCAGTCCTTACTCAACACGGGCATCTAGTGGCATATCACAGTGAGACACTTTCAAACACGGTCCAGAAGTATCCCACTTATGACAAAGAGATGTATTCCATTGTGCAGGCCAGTCGACAATGGAAGCATTACATTTTGGGGAAGGAAACGGTCATCCACACAGACCACCAACCCATGCAGTTCATACAAACCCAAGGGAAATTGCATAATGATCTCCATCAAAAGTGGTCCACACACCTGCAACAGTTCCATTTGAATATCAAGTATAAGAAGGGCATCACCAATAATGTTGCAGATTGCCGTAATCAACCACCGATCATGGCATTAACCACTGTCCTCAACTCTTGTGGGTACTAGACATTTGATTGGCCACTTCTCTACAGAATCGACCCAGAATTTGGCCACACATACCAGACACTCTTGGAGGATTAGCATGTTCCAAACTTTCACCTCCAGGATGCCCTGTTATGCCACCTGGATCACCTTTGTGTTCCTTCAAGCGAGCGTGCCAAGATGATTTGGGAAGCATACTACAGTCGGGCTATTGATCATTTTAGGTTCAAGAAAATGTTGGCAATACTACAGAAGTATTTCTATTGGCCAAACCTTCAAGAGGATGTTGGGAAGTACATCAGATCATGCACTGCCTGCGCCATGCAAAACCAACCATTAAGATGCAAGGCCTCTATACCCCGCTTCCTACCCCTAGTCAACCTTGGGAATCCATCTCCATAGATTACGTGTCAGGCCTTCCTTCCACTAAGCATGGAAATGATTGTTTTTTTGTGGTCATCAACAGGTTATCGAAGATCGCCATTATGGCGACCTGCACGAAGAATATCACAGCAAAAGCCACTACTAAACTCTTCTTTGAACGAGTGTGCGTACACTGTGGGATCCCATAGTCTATCATCTTAGATCGAGACAACAAGCTCCTCTGTACATTTTGGTCCAATCTCTGGTCGATGGTGGACACCAAAATCACTAAGTCCACAACCTTCCATCCTCAAATTGATGGCTAGACAAAGGTCGTCAACAGGATGATCGTACACATTCTGCACATGTATGACTCAAAGAAATCACGCACATGGGACGAGTGCCTCCCCTATGTTCAGCACAGCTACAACCGGGCGCTCCACAGCTCGACTGGCCACAACCCTTTTCAGTTGGGCTTGGGATTCCAGCCACTATGTCCCATTGATGTGGCCATGCCATTTGCAGCTACTCACGCAGATTTGGATCACGTCCAGTCCAAAACAGAGAAGGAAAAAAACTTCATTGAGCACATCCAACAAATTCGCCAGCAACTCCATGACATTCTGGAGAAATCAAATGCCAAGTACAAGAAACGACATGATCAACATCGGGTTCCACACAAGTTTCAGGTAGGTGACAAAATCTGGTTGCATTTGCAAAAGGAAAGCTTTATCGGAGCCTATCGGAAACTCAAACCACTCCGATATGGTCCTTAAACCATTATGAAGGTTGTGGGAGACAATGCATTTGAGCTCAACATTCCCCCATTCCTTGGCTTGCACCCAATGTTCAACGTGGACTACCTTCGGCCATACTTTCCACCATTACTAGACACATCTGACATTGCAGAACAGCTCGCACCCACAGAGTTAAATCCAGATTGCATGGAACAAGCTACTACTAATCAGATCATGGACACACAGATCAAGCACACTCGCCAGCATAATATCCAACTGTATCAAGTTGTTAAAGCAAGCCAACTCCTTCACTAGGGCAAGTGGCTCACCAGGGACCAAGTTCAGCGGAACTTCCCTCATCTCATGGAGGAACTCAACACAATGGGGTCCATTGCTTCCTAAGGGGGTAGGATTGATCGAGCTGGATATTGGTGGTAGTGAAGGAGGTCATAATTTGGTCCATTCTAATAAAAATTTTCTATAAGAAAATTGTAAATAAGGATTGAGTTCTCAAGAAGTAAGATAGGCTTTGTATTATGAAATCTAGTCATGCTCATGGAGGACTTGTTCTTGCAATGAAGCAGTCAAGTTTGAGAGAAATGGATCATATTAATCAAGGAATCTCATAGAGATGTAGTACTTATGGAGGCTGAGTAGGCCTAGTAGGACTATAATAAGAAGACGTTCACAATTGCATATTTCTCAAGTGAAAGCTAGGCAAATGAATGTCACTTTCCTCAGATTTGAGGAAAAGAAACATGACATTATTTCATTACATGACAACAGAAGCTAGATAGTCGAGTTAGAAGGAAATATTGGGCATGTGTTCAGGAGAAGACTCTCTTCTATAGGAAAAAGGGTTTCTAGGCTTTGTAGGAAGGTCATTAGGTCTCTTCTAGAGGGCCTAGACACCTAGCATAGTGTTAGTGTCGGATCAAATCCTCCCAAAGAAATTTCACATGAGATGTGGGCCCGGGGAGAAGATCATTGCTAGTTTGTGGCTACTCAAGAATGGCCAAGAACCTCAGTTGGAAGAGTATTTTGGAGGCCTTGTAGGATGATTTTAATTAAAAGCTAATGCAAAGTGATGTGTTTTATTGGTTTTGTTCTGAAATAATGATGACACAAGTATAAAGCCCTATTTAGGGAAATTTCCTAACATGTACACTCCCTAAAGTATATGATCTAGATCTGTGTAAAGAGGAAAGGTTGCACTCCTTGAATAGGGTACTATATCTACAAAAATATCACCAATATAGAAATATAGATCGTGAGGATAGAAAATCCAAGAGATGGTTGCATTCTGAAGCAGAAACAAGTATGTTGTGGATTGTCATGAAGAAGAGAGAAAAATGAGGTATGTTCAAGATATGAACAACAATGGTTTGTACCCTTGCCAAAGGTTCCTTCCATGGTATATTGACCTTAAGTTTATGCCCTATATACAATACTATTGTTGCTCAAGAATGAAGATAAATCTACCTATAATTTTGAGGGGAGAAATACCTTCAAAGAATGAGAAGATGGATATCCGAGATAGGCTTGTATAGTGAAGTTAAAAAGGCATAATAATGGAGAAGATTGGATGTATGCTCACAGGTAATAAGAAGTAGTCCTATTAGGAGCATAGATCAGTCAAAATCTTGATTGTAAAAGGGGAAATCCTCTTTCCCTAGATCTATGGTTTCAATGTCAAACCACCAGTGTGAGGGATGAATTATTTATTGAGCTACATTAATTGGTAGAGGCCGATTGGAAAGGTTAGCAAATTTGTGTTCAATGTTGACTAAACAATATATTGGATAACCTTGTACAAGTGATAATTAGCTAGATGAAGGAATTGTGTAATCGACAATCTTCAAGGAAGGAAGCATTGCAGTGTAGTAAGTAGTGTTGGAAACAGTTCAGGTTGTAGTTAGTGAAGACCTTAAGTACAAGTTCATAGATTGTTAGGAGACATATTTGGAGCCCTAGCTCAAGAAAGTTGCAAGATGGGAAAAATTAGAGATAAAATGGTTGGTTGAGGAAGCTAAAACAATTATAGGTAGCTAATGGAAGGGAAGTATGAGTACGTCTGACACAAGTTGAAGATTTTTGATGCACTCTTCCTATTTGGGAGGGAGTGAGCATGGATTTATCTTCTCAATTTGAGAGGGAGTAAGGTTGGAAACTAGTTCTCCTTGTGTCAAGTAATCTAACAAATTATGATTGATATCCTAATTTAAGTATGGGGACATGTATAAGGAGAATGGTGGATTGGATGAGCATCTTAGATAGACATTCTTGAGCCATGTAGTGTGATGGATTAGGATATAGATCCTAATTATTCGATTACATGGACTTGGATAAAGAATGGTCTGGAAAATAGACATTTCCTTTATGGAAATGATCCAGTGGAGGACATAAATCCGATATCCTAGGTGGACTATGTACCTCAATGAGATGGTGTAGTCTTCCATGGAATGCCTCCTAACATTGTTCTCTAATCTTGTGAGAGATAGAGTGTACCTGTCAAGGCCTTGGTAATGTGCTAATATTGGCTATGATGATACTATTATCATTGATGCTTATCAATTTGTATCTCTTCTTATGAGAATATTTCAACTTGAGATAGACGTGTTGAGTCATTATGAATACCTCTCTAACTAAGAGGGAGTGTTAGAAAAGTGAGCATTAGAAAAGTGACTTGGTTCGGTCTTACTATTTATCTTTGTACTTGTATCGATTTTTATTTTATGTAAAAGAAGAAAATTTATTTTATTTAAGCATGGGTTTCATGTTCAAGTCTAGGTAAAGCATGTTATTCATGCTCTCAGGATGATTCAAAAGAGCATTTGTCATATGTATAAGACCCATTTGGGAAATTTGTATCAAGAAAGAAAAAAATATTTTCGAGTCTGGAAAAACATTTTTTCCTTCAAGACTATGTCTGTCCTGACAAAGATAAGTTGGCCTACGCGAGGCCTATTCCACCTCTTGTGAAAAATATGTATAAGAATGGACTTTGACTCACTTGGAGACACTTCATAACTTTGATTTGATCTAAGAAAAGGAAAAGAAGACAAGAGAAAGTCAAAGGAAAGAAATAAAATCTGATTATTATGCTTGGATTATCTCACAAATGTGAGATTACAGTTTTTGGAAAATTTCAAGAGGCCAAGAATTGTAGGTCTAAGCTACATATCTGATATAGAAGGATGGAACTCTGATTTTACCAAAAAAAATGAAGTTTGAATTTCGTTTACCTTAGTGACTTGAGCTTGTTTGAGGAAAGAATTACTAGAGCGTTGATTTGGTGCTTGGAAGGAATCTTGACTTTGTTCTTTAGGTCTTGGAGGTCTCATTTTGATATGATTCTATAAGAAGAGGACTGTTCAATTTTCCCAAATTGCAAGGTTTTGCACTAACTAGGAGCCTATATCTTGTGTTATTTGTGTCTTTTTGATCTTCATGTTTTGGTAATTACTTGATGAAAAAAGTAAAAATATAAAATATAAAGCCAAAAAATATCACAAGTAATTATCAAGTAAGGAGAATCAATTTTAATGTACAAACTCTTTGATTTTCCAACATTGTGTAGTTCTATTATGTTTTTGGGTAGACTCATGATTTAATCTAGTTGTGGCTATTAGGAGTAATAAGGCCATACTAAGTCTTGATGATGTGGTGGAATATCTACTATCAAAGGATATGAGAAAAGGAAATGGAAGGATTAACTAAATATGCACTAATATTAAGAGGTCAATTAATTCATAGAGGTAAAGGTAAATTCTCCAAAGCGAGGCATAGGTCAAAAGGGAGGTCGAATATTGTTGAGAAAAGAAAGGGATTTGATGAAAAATCACTTGAAGGGAGAAATTCATTTTGATGAAGGAGGATATGTCTATTTAGCTTTGGCGAGTACATAGTCAGATCACAAAGCATGGTTGATTGACTCAAGAGCATCCTATCATATGAAACCCTAAAGCTAGTGGTTCTATAAATATAAGAGTGATTGAGGATATGTCAATCTGGTAGATGACTCAATAAATTGAACAATTGATTTAGGTTGAGTTCGAAAAATATTGAAGAATAGTTGTTGTAGAACGTAGCCAGGTGTACTACTTATTTTAGGTTTAGCCTAAAATCTACTATATGTCAATAAAATGGGTGGTGTAAGTGTTCATATTTGTATTGGGACATTGTACAAGATTGCAAGGTATATAAATCCAAGAGGCTGCAATAGTATATCCATTCTTGAACATGATGGGTCAACCTCTTATTTAGTTGAATAAAATGTAACATCCCCAAACCCCTTGCTGGGCAACGATACTATAAGCATACTACTTAAATCAAAATAAAATTATCGAAAACGAGAAAATCCTTAACTTTGCCATAGTTGTTGTAGCACCTGGCAGTACCTTGTTAGCAGAATGCAATGCAAATACCAAAAATGCAATATCTAACACATATAAACCATAAAATCATATTTATACAATGGAAATAAAAGTTAAGCATATAACCATGAAACTAGGATTTTGAACATAAATTGATAAATCAACATAACATTAAAAATGAAAACTTATCTGAATGAAATGAGAAACTGACTGTGCACTCTTCACATTCCACCCAACCATAGACCACATGGTTCATCAATCTCAACCACAAGTCACCCCTGAGTTGGGGCTGCAACTCCATAGGCAATGGTATACACTAGAAAACATCAATATAATGACAACCAAGGCACCAACCCAACAACCATGGCTCTAACCATAAGCTCTACTTCCTCAAACATGCACCCAAGTGGCACATCCCTTTTCTACACCTTATTATTCCCTCAGTAGTGCCTACCTTCTAGGGTGCCTTATGGTCAGCCAAGAACATCTTAGCTATAATCTTCCAAGACTTCGAATATTTCTAGGCCATACCAACATGACTCCCTATTATTTCTAGAACCTAAGCACATGGTTCACCAATTGGTCATCAGAACTAAAACAACTCCTAGCTAATTCCAGAACCAAAGCACATGGCTCACCATCTAGTTGCTACAAACTAAGTTCACAAGAAACCTCGTTTGTTAGAGAGTTTAAGCACTTGACTCAATAACTAAAATCCCCAGTCAGTTCCAAAACACAACATAGGGTTCACCAATTGGTTCATAACCATGAATCCATGTCTAGAGGATTGATTGAACGAATAAGTGAATGCCCTCTCACATGAAAAATATCATATTTTAAATAGTCATGGCTTTCCTTTTCCATGTAGCACTCCCTAAAGCCATGTGGCCCCTAGGTGCGCCTTTTCTCCCAAGGCTAAAAACATTAAACCATTTCCTTTTTCCACTATGGATTTTCTCTACCCCCAATACTCTTTCTATGAAGTGGGATCCACAACCAATCTATTTTATTATTATAAAACTATGTACAATATTTACATCATATTTACAATAGCAACCCTTCTTACATTGGCCAAAATGACACACACACACACACACACACACACAGATATATATATATATATATATATATATATATATATATATATATGGGGGAAAGCTAGCCCCAAAAATCTATAAACACATATACATAGGCACATAAGCTTACAAAATAACTCTGACTCACCAACCTAATAGTTAGATACATATGACAAATTAGCCTAAATATCACTATACATATGTTTACATCATCACAAACATCCAATGGTATTATAGAAACCATGTTGTAGCATAAGAGGATTGGGAACATTAGAGAGAAAGGAATTCAAGATATTTAAAAAGGGATTTTTATGGATGTAGTTAGATTGCTAGTTTACTTATGTTTGGAAGAAAAGAGAATAAATCTGAGCCAGAGATCACAGTGATTCATAGTGGAAAAAGATATAGACTAGATACCAGAAAGAGAGCTCGTGGAAAAGACCCAAAGTCCTTTGTAGAGACTGAGTATAGTCCTCTTTTCAGTGAATTTGAAAGTGAAAGAGAAGATAGCCACCTTGATAAACCCTAGGTAACTTCGCAGTACTCACCTTCTCATCTTGGGAGTTCACAGAAGCTAAAATCCAGTAATAGCCAGGGTGTTTTTGGCTCTCCCCCTTTGGCCCCTATTCCCCCTACTGCCCACCCCCTCCCCTTACTCATCCCCCTCCCCCTCCAAGAAGAAATATGGTTTATGATATTAAGATGCATGTTTTTAAAGGAACTTGATCAAAGCGTCCAGAACAATTTTGGTTTTTATGTGAAGTTGTATGAACTGCAAAGAAAATCAACAATGAAAATATAAATAAAGTGTAGCTAATTACAATGCTTTGAGATAGAGAATTGAAATGGTATATGAAGTATTCAAATAATCAGATCAGAACATTTGCGGATATTAAAGTAGCATTGATCATAGAATTTAAGAAGTTGAATTCCGAGTCACAGTGCATCACTAAGTTGAAAGAAATTAGACAAAAACCCATTGAGTCTGTTTGGGAATTTGATCAAAGATTTAAGGAATTTTTGGATCAAGTGAGCTTTGACATAGCTTTGAAACAACATCAAGAATGGTTTATAGCTACGTTTTTACCACATATCATAATACAATTTATGCAACAAAATATAACAAGTCAAGTCAAATCTCTACAAATTGTGATGAAATTAGAAGCTTCGCCTATAGGAGATACTAATGAAGGTATGCAACAGATTCAGAGTCAATTGAAAATCCTAACCCTGCAGATACAAGATATCAAGAAAAGCAAAGAAGTTAGAGAAGAAGTATGGTGTACGAAGTGCAGGTTGGAGGGCCATTCTAAAGAATAATGTCCTATATTTAGGGACTAAATGGCTAGTGGGGCACCAAATCCCTTAAATGTGGGATCCATCTTGTGGTGTAATATATGTAAGACCAAAGGCCAAAATTGATCAAAATACTATTACCTGATACAGAAATATGTGCAGACTCCAAGGAACCTATATTGCAAATTCTATAAATTAGTAGGACATGATGAGAATAATTGTCGATCTTATGAACTAATGATGGAGTGCAGTGTTGGCACTTATAGAATGCAAGAAAAAGAACATGGAAATGAAATAAGTGGATAGTGCGGTGATCAAGGAGGCTACCAAGGAAGAGGTCTAGTTGTTGGAGCTGGTCGAGGATGTGGACAGATCATTTGCTACGAATATTGCGAGGCAAGTCATTTTGGGAGATATTTTCACGACCCTACAATGATATGTAAGTATTGTAAATCCTTTGACCATGTAATTGAAGAATTCCATGTACTTATGAGAAGTATGCAAGAAAAAAGGAATCAACAACCGACACAGAATATTCAAATGATGACTATTGAAAGGAGAACCGACGAACCTTGAATTAGTATTGTCACTAGAAGTGGAGCTGTAATCGAAAGTGATAAAGAAGATGAGAAGAAATAATTTGAAAGTACATGGGTTAAAAAAACTGTTGAGAGAGTTCATGTTTTTTATATTCAAAAGGAATAAGAAGTATTTATGGAAGAAAAGTGAATATTTATGGATACTAGAGCTTCAACCTCCACCGCACAGCCAAAGCAAAAAAATAGCTACGATGTGTCATCAACTTCAACACAAAGTCAAGCTTCGACACAAGACCAGGATTCAACAAATCAAGCAGGTATTTTAAATACTTTTCTGCAAACTCGTATGAAATTATTAAGAGATCAAAAGTCAGTAGAAGGGCTTCAGGTGTTGATAGATTCTTTTGCATCCAAAGAAACACTGCAAAATGAGATGCGCACAGTCAATAATTTGCATCGTCAAAAAAGAACTAGAAGAGAGATGAGGCTTATTGTGAAGATACGAGTATATGAAATAGATCAAGTTATCCTGGATCTGGGATCTGATGCTAATGTCTTAACGAAGCAAACATGGGACTTAATGGGTAAAACAAAGCTACAATGGTCACTTATTCAGTTAAGGTAGGAAAATCAGCAAAATATCTTCCCCTTAGGAAGACTACCAAGTGTAATAGTGGACATTGAAGGAGTTCGCACTACAACTGATTTTGAAGTAATAAAGATAGTTGATGATAGTAACCCCTATCCTGCCTTTCTTATACTTGATTGGGCATTTGAAGATATGGCTATAATTAATCTGAAGAAGAGACAGATGATATTTGAATGGAATAATATGAGAGTAATTGTTCCCTTGGATCCATTAGAAGGGATAATATATACAGAACTAATTAGAGAAGTATACTATGCTTCTGATATAGATAATATCTATCAAATGACAACAAAGGAACATAATTGGGTTAACCCTAACGCAGAAGGAAAGTTGACTTGGAATCATGATAGTTCGTGTACTTCAGATTTAGAAGAAGACTTGAAAAACTGGCAGAATAGGTTGCATGAAGTATCCACAAGGCGTTGTGCAAGAATTGCCAAAATGGTTCGCTATATGATATCTAAAGTATGTAATATGCCTTCTTATGATGTCTTGGGTAATGAAAATATTTTTCTTAATAAATATGAAGAATATGTTCCAGAGAATCAAAGGTTGTTAGCCATTGATATAGCCCTGAAAGCTACTCCTGCTAGATGGTGGGGTGAACACAAGAAGAATATAGAAGGCTGGCAGGAATGTCGAAGTTTGATTTGGAGAAGGTTTGGATAGATCAATAGAGAGACAAAGATCAAATATGATGCTGAAACTAGTCCTAGGAAACATATCCAACTATGAACTACAACATGGAAGGAGATTCTATTGTGAGAATGGGCACATGGATTCATTCATACATTAGAGGCAATCCCTAAGAATTGGTACTTAGAAACAGAGCTTTGACATGGTACAATAAATTGGGAAGACATGGTTGATGGATTCATATTAACATTCATATTTTATGATGATTTTCCACATATATTCGACCCTTCACACAGTTAATAATAAGATCTTTGAGAATGTAACCACGTTGACAAGGTAGCAACCTAATTGGGCTGCGTAGATAGAAAATGCACTAGAATTTTATAACCTTACTATATAAGAAGAAGAATAATATCCTCGTAACATCAACATAACATAATCAAAAGGATACCATGAAGTAAATGGTCCTGAGTTAGAGATGCTAGATATAACAAAGCCACTGAAGACAAAGAAGGTGAACATGGGATCAGAGAAGGAACCTAAGTTTGCACCAATAGGATACTATTGGGATGAAGAGACACTTAGTCAAGTTAGAGAGTTACTTCATGAATATTGATAATTGTTTCCTACTAATTTTTCAGATATGAATATTTAATAAGAGATCTAGGAGTCATGAAGATTCCCCTTAAGCCTAATGCGAAGCTATTCAAACAAAGACCTTACAGGCTAGACACGAAGTATATGGAGAAAGTAAAGATAAATCTTGATAAGATGATAGAAACATGAATTATTGAACTAATAGAAGAATAAAAAAGGGTGAGTCCTATGGTGGTGCAAGAGAAGAAAAATCAAGGACAAATGAGGATTGTGTTGATTTGAGAAAGTTGAATGATGAATGCTTACATGATCCCTTCCCTACCCCTTTCACAGATTAAGTTCCAAACAATTTAGGAGGTCAAGAACATTACCCATTTACCGATGCAGTTTTAGGGTATCATCATATTAGGATTGCACCTAAAGATTGACATAATACCACATTTTCTATAAAATGGGGCTCATATCAATACACATTAATGCCTTTTGGATTAATGAATGCCCCTGCTATATTTTCTATAGTGGTGGTTGCATCCTTTAAGGAATACATCCACAAATATTTAGAGGTATACTTTGATGACTGGATAGTATTTGGGTTGCTAAGCAAACATATTAGAAGTTTAAGACTTATGATCAACACATGTAGACAATATCATATCTCTCTAAACCTAAAGAAATGCATATTTTGTGTACCTTTTGGCATATTTTTGGGATATATTGTTTGCAAGAAAGAACTAATGGTGGAACCTGCTAAGATTGTTATCATTGTGAATTGGCCTGAACCTAAGATAGTAAGACAGTTTCGCACTACATTGGGACATATTGGGTATTACAGGAAATTCATCAAGGGGTATGCAGAGATCACTGCACCTATGGAGAAATTGTTAAAGAAGGATGTAACTTTTCAGTGGAATGAAGAATGTTAGAAGAGCCTCGACATATTGAAAGAAAAAATCGTAGTTGTGCCTATATTAGTGTTCCTGATTGGAATAAGGAATTCCATGTCGATGTGGATGCCTCTCATATAGCTTTTTGGGTTGCATTAGCACAACCTAGTGCAGGAGAAATTGATCATCCTATAGCTTTTGCAAGTAGAAAGTTATCTAAAGCAGAAAATAATTACACCACTACAGAAAGGGAAGGATTGGCCATGGTGTATGATTTACATAAATTTAGACATTATTTGTTGGGATCACACTTTAAAATGTTTATAGGTCATTCTAAAATAGAGTATTTGGTTAATGATGAGCACCAGTATTGCAGCAAGGATGCTGCAACTCCTGGGGCTACCAACTTTACTTTATCAACCCAGAGATCATAAAAACTTGGAGATGACAATATTGTATACAGAAATAGATGTAATGGGTCCACTATTTGTCACTGCTAAACTAGGATGATAGACCACTGGGGTTTCTCAAACTAGTCTTCTATTGATTTTGAAGAAGTTTGATTACCAATTGAGAAAGGAGAATTTTACCCTAATTGAGAGAACTGAAATGCTACCTACTGCACCAATGAAAGACTGAAATAGATTCCTAAAACACATAACTCATCTAGCTAGTTGTTAATATATATTGATTTCAAAAGAACTCTAATTTAACACGTGAAATATTTACTACACTAAGCATGGAATTTGATCTAAACAAGCACTTAACTATTGTTTCCATGAATAAACATAACAACCTTTTTTTTATTTTTTTCTTTTTGTATAAGTATGAATGATAATCCTTCTTGGTTGCATGGCAGGTGAGATAGGCGTGGAGGGAGATGAGTGCAATGGGTCAAATGGCTTAGGAGGCAAGCAAGGGTCTTCTCCTAGATTTCCTTATACTTTTTTCACAAATCGGGCTCAAAACAATCCACTATAAGTTTTCCTACAGGATGTCTTAGTTCACCTACACGATCCCCTATTTTCTTATAGGAACAGGCCGAAAGCATAAGGAGTGATTTGGAAAGTGGTATGGAGCTTAGGGAAGGTGAGGAATGGAGGAAATAAGGCAAAGGAGTGGTTGGAACTCACTAAGAACTCAAAACAAAGCTTTATGATGGTTGGATTTGCTTAATAATCATGGCAAGTTGTCTTTGTAAAACAATACTTCGAATTGAGAATTTAATGGCCCTTGGTGATCATGGGTCGATATGGTTTTCCTGAGGATGATGATATAAGTTCTTCTTGCAATTTAGAAACTCCTGAAACACATACATCATTCATGGAATTTATCCATGAATCATCTCAAAACAAGAAGGGTTTACAAAAATATATGAAAACAAAATTTGCATCATTTTTTGGCCAAGTTCATTCATGGAAATGCTTGAAACCTATTATGAAAGCAACATGAAATCTAATACAAAACTTAAAATATCGTAAATGAAAACTGCAACTTATCTTCTAAAACTGAAAGAGGCTGACCAAATTAGCAAAAGAACACTAAATTTCATAAGAAACCGTATTTCTTTCTTTTTGGGCTAAATGGGAGTTGTCCCTCAAGCCATGGTCCCACAAGGGAGGAATGAGGTATGAACCACCTATTATCAGCCTTTTTTTAATATTTTCTTCTCTCAATAATGCTACTATTAAAGCTATGCACAAATGGAAGCAATAACTTGCAATTTAACAACTAATCTATGAGATAACCTAAGCATACAAGTATGATAAGGGAAACCTCTACTACTAGGGTTGGGCCCTAACCCAAGAGCTTTAGCCCCGGAGTCAGCTTAATGCTAGATCAAGGAAATGTTGTTCATTTTCATTAACATATCAAAAAATACATAACAATGTTTGGTTACAATCCGTCAACTCGAAAACTACTTAGCTATCTTGCATAAAAAATCTGAATCCTAATAATGCTCTAGGCCTCTTTATTTATACAACTGAATTTGCCAACAACTTCCTTAAATCTAGGGAGGCTTGGCTCCCAATATTTAGATTAACTAGTTCTTAACTATCACTAGCTTGGCTACCAATGATCCTCATGACTCGGCTGCCTGCAACTCTGAGTTGATGTGATTTGATTAAGGGATCTTCAAGTGAGTGAGAAGTTAATAAGGGGGATCCCGTCTCCTATAATCTCTCCTTCTTGTCTCATTCGATTTCTTGCACCCTAATTAGCCATAATTTTCTCCCAAAAGCCTACAATCAATGCACAATATGCCACTAGACATGACATTTTACTTTTACTCATCTCATTAAGCAAAACATAATTAAAACATGTAAATAATTATGATAAAAGTTTATTTTAGTAAGCTTAGAGGTGTATTAAGGTCCATATATTTTACCCAGTGATGAGCCTCATCATCACCCCTACTAAAAGTGTTGCTCATCCTCTAAGAAATTCAATCTATGTCCATGTCCTTCTTTGCTTTAGTGTCTTCCCTGACATCCCATGCTTTTGTTGTAGCCTCTTCCTCTTGTGAATAAAACCCTGCATTCTTCTCTATCTCCTCCCACTGATTTATTTATTCTCCTTCTTTTCTTCCTTCCAACATTCCTAAAAGAAATGGTGGATTGAGCCTCAATCCAATCCAATTGACTTTGATTCTTTGTAATGCTTTCTTATACATTGGGGTTCTATTTAGTGTCTCGCTCATTCTGTTAGGAGAATGGTATTATCTAATTTTTAGGTTTTAAGGTAAGGTGTTCCATCTCCTTTGGTAGGCTTGCTGGCTATCATCTCCTGGAAATCTTACCATGTCTTAAAAGTGTGTGACTACCTACTCTTGTACAACAAGGTACCTTGGTGCAAGCTTGGGATCATTTGCAATGAGGTTGTGAGTGTTGATGACAGCAACTGGGTTAGATTGTTCTTCTATGATCATAAGGGGTTATGCCTCTTCTTTTGCCAATACCTTTTTCATCTATGTAGCTATCGCCTCCTCATGGTTCATCCAATATGCCAAGGCCATTAATTGCAAGTCCCCTAGCTTTGGATTTGGGTCCCGCAAATTTAAATCTATAAAGGCTAAATTGTGTAGGTAGAACTCAGATATATTTCCTCTATCCTCTAAGGTGCTTTGATCATAGAGGTCAATGAATTGTTTGTAGTATTTGAAAGGCATAGTTCCTTTTAGTGATAGGGTCTTTATCTAGAATTGTATCTATTGTTCCTTGAGGTATAAGGCATATGACTTTGCTGCAATCCTGCACTAGATTGTTGGAAATAATACTGAGAGGGGAGGAGGAGCGGGGGGGTTGAATCAATATTATCAAATCAATATAACTTTTTCATTTCCATATTAAGATTCATATACGCTACTTCAATTAAGGCAAACAACGTGTATACGCAACTGTATGTAATGCAACAAGCATATATCCAGTAAACTTATGATTCATTTAGTTGGTCCTTAATGAGTGCATCAGAACATTATTAACCATATAAACAGTAAACAGTTGCAGTAAAATAGAACAAATCATCACACACAAGAAGCACACATGAACACCAATATGTAAGGTGGAAACCTAATGTGAGTGAAAACCGCCTGCTGCAAATCGTCTCAATCATTTTAATAAGAAACCTCTTTTACAATAGTTTTGTACTTGCGCAGTCTTATACCAATACGCAAGCTTTTACCTGCAGAAGGCTACAACCTTCTCTCGTTCTCCAGACTCTCCTGCAAGGGAGCTACAACCCCCTTAGCTCTTGTACTAGCTGATCCATTTACCATTACGCAGGCTGCTACTTGCTAAAATTCTCAAACCTTTACTCATTTTCCAGCTGCTACTGGAAGGGAGCTACCACCCCCTTAGCTCTTGTACTAACTGATGTACTAGTACGTAGGGGCCGACCTATAGAAGGCTACAACCTTCTCTTGCTTCCTCCTGGTACCACATTTCATACATTTTCAAACTGGATACTCATGGAACACAACATCATAATCTGAGGGCCACGTTTCATCTAATTTTCATATTGAACCCATCAATATCATTGAAGCACAAAAATTAATCATCACTGCAATACACCCATCAACTACACTTGCATCATCAATCTCTGAATCACCCAATACTGAAACAGTGAAACCCTGTCAACAGAACTCTGCAACAATAACCAGATCCAACTGCAACTTCAAATATCATATCTCATAATGTATACGCTACTATGACGAACCAAACCTACATACATACACGCTTTCAGCAAAGCCAACCCGCGTACAGATCTGTAAATATTTACTCATAACTCGTAGTTGTTCCAGACATCAGTCATACCCAGATCATAACATTCATATAATAAAACTTGCGTTAATAATTCAAATCTAGTCTATCCATAATCAAACCATATAATGATAAACATTCCAAGCCTTAAGATCTCGATCCATCGTTCATCATCATCCACATGAGTGCGTCCTTCGTTCAAATCAAGCAAAGAATCACCAACCCATAATCAGCATACTAGATCTCACACTTCATTAGATATCCAAGACTTTCTCCATACCCTTGCCTAATGATCTTCTTCTCCTTTTATACTCTTAGGCTTTACTCAAATCATGGTCCAAAACCATTGAGAACCAATACTAGGGACCCAATACCTGGGTTCAACACTTAGATGCAATACCAAGGACCAAAACCATAGGTTCAAATATGTCGAAATAAATACCATGGACCACACACAAGCTTTTCCACATGTACGCGCTTTTTTGTGCATGAATGTGTGTGCATACGCATACGTGACTTTTGGTGAGCGATCCCGCGTGTATACGCGCCTTTGTATATAGTGAACCTATGTATATACTTTTCTTTCTTCATTCTTGTATTCTGATCATCAATTCCTTGCTATTGACCTGCTGCACTATGATCTTTCATCTGTGTGATTTACCATCAAGGACAATACTTGTATCATAATCCCAAAAATCTCCCCCTTTGGACTCGATGGAAAAGCTAACTTGTCATACTGAGAACTTGTCATCTGATTCCT
>APFE030332030.1:0-11931 GCA_000404065.3 Pinus taeda
AATTCATTTAGTCATGTAATTTGTTCATAATGTCATGGTTTTTTAATTTTATGGTTGAAAAAATTCCAATTTCTTTTGTATCTAGCATGTTATGGTTGAAAATATGTTGAATTTATACTTAGGAAAGAAAAATGTTATTCTAACAAAAACATTAGTGTGTTTTTTTCCTCATAAACAACTTTTTTTGGCACATAAAAATTAGGTTTTACTAGCATTTTTTTAAAATGTTGAAAATTGACCCTAAAAAAAATCATCGTTCCAGTATCATCACTTTTTCTTTTTCAAGGTTTTTTTTGCACGAAAATTTCATTTTCACTGCCATTTTTAAAACATGTTCAAAACTGACCCTTAAAAAAAAAAAAAACCATCATTCCAATAGACACACTTTTCGTTTTTAGCACTGTTTTTGATGTTTTTTTAGGGTTTTTTGGCCAAAATTCCTGTTTTGAGTTTATAGTTCCCGTTTCAAAGTTTACATTGTTCAAAATTCCTTGATTTTTTCCTTTAATCCTGCATTCAATGCATATTAGACCACAAAGCATAATATCCTACTCTAACTCACCTCATAAACAAAATATAATTAAAAACATGTAATAAGTTATGAGAAAGGTTGGTTTGACTAAGCTAGGAGGTGAATTAAGGCCCATATAATTACCCAATGATAAGGCTCATCATCACCCCCTACTGAAAGTGTTTCTTATCCTCTGAGAAACTTAATCAATATCCATATCCTTCATGGCTCTAGTGGCCTCTCTGACATCCCATGCCTCTTATGTGGTCTTCTTTTCTTGTTCATAGAAGCCAGATTTCTGTTCTACCTCTTCTCACTACCTCTTTTCTTCTTCTTCTTTTCTCCCTTCTAGCATCACTAAGAGTAGTGGTGGACTGAGTTTTAGGCCTGTCCAATTAACCTTCAACCTTTGCATAGATTGCTTATACATAGGTGTCTTGTTGAGTGCCTCTCTCAACCTTTGAGGAGAGTGATATTCTCTTATCTTTAAGCTGTATGGTAGGGTGTTCCATCTCCTCGGGCAAGCATGTATACTATCATCTCCTAGCAACTAGAACATGTCCTTAAAATGTGAAATTTCTTGCTCTTGGGAAGCAATATATCTAGGTGCCAGCTGAGGATCATTTGCAATCAAATTATGGGTACTAATGAGGGCCATGGGATTTGATTTTTCAGCGTTGATTAGAAGAGGTTTAGTTTTCTCTCTTGCCAATATCCTTTTCATCTCTACAGCTCTTGACTCCTCATGGTTCATCCGTGATGCCAAAGCCATTAATTGTAGATATCCTAGCTTGGAATTAGGGTCTCATAAATTCATGTCTGTGAGGGCCATGTTATGCAAATAAAACTCAGCCATTTTGGCCCTATCCTCTAGTGTACTTTGATCACAATATCAATAAACCGCCTGTAGTCCTGAAATGGCATGGTTCCTCTTAGTGCTAGGGTCTTAATCTGAAACTGCAGCCATTGTTCTTTGAGGTAGACAACATAGGATTTAGTTGGAATCCTACACTGGATTGTTTCCAAAGAGATACTGGATATACATGCCAATTGGTTCTCTCTTTCCTGCAGTTGTCCTTTCAACCATGCATTTTTTGTCTCTAGTTGATTTATCTTTATAGCTTCTCTGTCCCTCAAGCCACTTAGCTCTCTACCCATCTCCATGAGTTTCTCTTCCATGTGCCCAATGTCTTCCACCCCTTTTGATTTGGTGATCTGCCTCTGTTGGTGAGTTTTGGCCCTCTCCTTCTCAAGCTCAAAGAACAGTGGGATGGAAAAATTTTGAGGTATGACCCTACCTCCTTCAATAAACCAGTAATAGGATTCCAAACTAGGTTGGGGTTTGGGTTCTTTTGTCTCTATGTCCTCTTCTTTAGTTTCTTTTTGCTCCCCTACCTTTCTTTCCAATTTTTGTGCCTCCTGTAGATTTAGTAGAGTATTTTGTAGGACTGCGTTTGCTTCTTGTAGATTTTGTTGTGTATCCTGTAGGACTGCATTTCCCTTGGATGAAGTGGATCTAGTAGTAGGACTCCTCACATAGGTGATATGGGACTTAGGGGAAGGCATTTTGTCTTTTTGTGTAGGGGAGCCTTCAATCACAATAGGAATTTTGGTTGATGTTTGGGGCTTCCCTTGCCTTATTCTTGTTCTCTTTCTTGTTCATAAATATAATGGGGTTTGCCTTTGCCTTTTTCCTTTTCGTTTGATTGGGGCGCTAAGAGTAGTGAGGGAAGTTGTTGCCTCTCTCTCAATGGCTTCTGGAGAAACCCTAGGTGACTCTTCCTTGTTTTCTATCCCCTCTTTTACATTTCCTTCTTCCTCTATGTCCTTCCTATCTTCTCCTTCTTGTAGATATTCATCATCTCTATCAGTTTCCTCCTTAATTTCCTCCTTTGTTTCTTCATCATCATCCTTCTCTTCTCTCTCTTCTTCTTCATCTTCATCATGTTCCTTTGTGTCAACTCCTTCTTCATCCATCTCATCCTTTTCTTCTTTTGTATCTTCCTCTTCCTGTTTTACTTCCTCTTCACTGACAGTAGGTCTAACATCATAAGTGATAGCTTTGATGTCATCCCAATGCTAGTATTTCTCTGAAAATTGACCATGTTATAGGAGTTCTGAGGTTTTGGAGGGCATATTATATGAGGATCTTAATCGACCCATGGTGAGCTAACTGTTGGGAATTTCCCCCCTTCAATTTGATGCTTGAGTCTATGAGTGATTGAAGCAGGAAGTATGGTCTGTTGAGCCTTTGGTGAGGGGGTGTTTTTGCTCTGAATCTTAATTCTTCAAGGATCCTGAAATGATATCCATAGACAACACTATACCTACCCTCACATGAGATGTATTTGATCATTTGGTAGCCTACCTCATTCCATGGATATGGTATACTTTCCCTCCTTACTCCATTTTAGTCCTCAGTGGGTTCCTCACCTTCTAAAAAGAATTTTCTTTTGGCAACTTGGCTATCTCCTTTGTCTACTTTCCTCCATGGTATTCGTAGGGGGAGTGTGGTGACTCTAATGATGAGCTCAGGGGTGAGATCTATAGTGAGGCCCCTTATTACAACAGTGTCATGGATTCTAGTGAGTGGAGTGAGGGAGGGAGCAAATTCTTGAGCCACATCATCATCATACCCTCTGAATTTTTCGAAAAACCCCATCCAATTATTTCTTGTGAATATTTCAAGCACTTGGGGGTGTTGTTGGATTCTCACAGTGTTGGTGGGTTCTCTCCTATTAAACCCTCTTGTCATCTTGCTAGTGAATTTGAGGAGATAATGAGAGTGTTGAAACAATTTTTCAAATGTAGAACCAAAACAAAAATGATTGTGTATGTAATTCCCTTCACACAGTTGCTAGAGGATTCTTGGTTCATTTACTTGCAAAGAGGGATGTAATTATAGATCCTACCTCTTTAGATTGTTTGCAGTGGCCAACTCCTGTGATATCCCTTCTGAACTCTTCTCCACCAATCCTATAGATAATCTATGTGTATCCTATAGGAATTCTTATGCATGCTCCTATAGGAATTCGTGTGCAATCCTGTAGGAATTCTTGTGCAGTGAAACGATGGGTTTTGCTTCCAGTGGGTTTCCTGGGTATGAGAGTGACTTAAGTGAGGGAGTTTCAAGGGAGTGAAATGCATGAATGCATGGGAACGATGTTTTATTTCCTCTTATGGTGATTCGAGGTGAGGTGGTGTGCTAGCAACAAGGGTACATTTCCATTTTTGGACCGTTGGTCCCCACTACCACCTCATCATCTCCCACTCCTTGTAATCAGAACCCACCTTATGGATCCATATTTTTAACCACTTTTTGTCCTACTCCTTCTTTGTCTTTGATTTTACTGTAGCCACGTGTGAGAGGACACCCGGTTGTTCATGTGTTTACTAAACAAAGGTGGCCAAGTTAACTGGCCACCTTTTCACTTTTAAACCAACTATCTCATAACCCTTACATTTTTTTATTACATGATTCATATGAGAGAGCGAGTGGGATACTTACCTATGGTTCCAATGCTACGTTGCAGTTGTTGAAGACCAGACGTGTTGCTGTGTGTATTTGTTGCATGCTATTCTTCTTATTCCTCTTGCTATCTGCTAATGGCTTCTTTGTTTTTGCAAGTACATGTGGTTGAAGATATGATGTTGTTGCTTTGGAGCTCCTGGATCATCATGTTGAAGACTTGTTGCTAGTGTGATTGGTATTCTATGGGATAGGCTTCAACAGGATGTCCTATAGATGTTTCTCCCTCATAACTCTTTAATCATTTTTCTTGCTGGGGTTGTGAGTATGGTGACATGGATGGAAATAAGGATTGGGAGTGTGGAGAGCAAGGAAAATTCAGGTGATGCTTTTTATTCCTCTCTGTTTCCTTTTTCTGAAGACTAGAAAAATCTCTTGAAACAGACTTCTTTTTTTTAATGGTGAGTGCAGGGATAATGATGGTGGAGAAGGTGTGGTGATAGATCATGAAGAGGGTGAATTTTAGGGTCCTAACAAGTCCATCATTTTCCTTCAGATTGCTTCCTATAGGATTTCTAGGTCTCTGTAATTCCTACAAGATCATCCTGAGGTTTTCAGGGCATCTTGTAGGAATACAGGGTATCCTTTAGAAAACACAGTCTTTTTATAAACTGAAGCAATGGAGTGAATAAATGATAGAAATGATGGAGGGATGAATGCTAATGGGTGAAAAAATAAATATGTGAGTGGCAGGGGTCTCCTTGGGATCCTCTTTTGCTCCTTGACCATCCTTCTTGCCCACCTGCAAATGGAAATTTCATGATTAAAAAATAATTTCTTTATTTTTTTAAACAATTAAGCCACCTCTGAGAGGTTTTCACCCTAGTTGTTTTCCCTAGGTGCCTCAAGAAAGGTTTTCACCAAGGGATCTTTCTTATTCTCTTTTTCTTCTTCTTCTTCTTCGTCTTTTTGACACCACTAAGCCGCTTCAAGAGGTTTTCAACCCAATGGTGGGACTCAGGCACCTCATGGAGGTTTTCACCTGATTTCTTATTCTTTTCTATTTTTCTCAGTGATTTGATGAGGAAGGAGCTATAACTTGCTCCACTATCATCATTGTTATATTGATATCTTCAATTAACTCTTGTTTTGATAAAGGTCTCTTGTAAATTTTCAATCGATGTCCATTAGCAAGCAAGGAAATGTATTCTTCATCTATGGTTCTGATTTGCATTGACCCATTATCATGGCATCTTTCCACAATGTAAGGTCTAATCCATCTTGTCCTTAACTTGCCCTTGAAGTCTTTATACCTAGAACCATATAACAACACCCAATTGCCTTCCTAAAATTGCTTCTCCTTGATATTTTTATCATGCTAGATCTTCCTCTGAAGTTGAACTACCTCTATATGTAGGAGGGCCTGAATTCTAAATTCATCCAAACCATTCAACTGGAACAATATCTCTTTATGTGCACTATTGAGATCTAGACCTAGATGGGTTTCCATCCTTAATGTGTTATATTCAAATTCAATGGACAGCAAGGCCTTTTTCCCATAGACCAACTCATAGGGTGTGAATCCAATGGTGGTCTTCCATGTGGTATTATAGGCCTAGGTGGGCTCAAGTAGCCTTTCTGCCTAATCCTTCCTACTGTTGCTCACCACTTTGGTCAAAATGCCCTCCAGTGCTCTATTGGTCACCTCCACTTGCTCATTAGCTTTTGGATGATAGGAGTGGAGGTTCTATGCTTGATCTGGTGATGGCTGAGCAAGTCTTCAATCATGTTAGAGGTAAATTGGCTGCCTTGGTCAATGACTAGCTCTCTAGGGTACCCAAATTTGTAGAATACATTCTCCCTTAGGAACTCAGCCACCTTCTCTTCTGTTGTTGCCTTAATTGCCTTGGTTTCATCCCACTTAGTCAAATAACCAGTGCACACAATAATGTATTATTTTTGCTTTGAAGGAGGGTTAATAGGCCCAATGCAGTCCATGCCCCACTTGTCAGATGGCTCGAAAGTCACTTGAGGCTACAGAGGCATTTCATATCTTGGAGTAGACCTTCCCATCCTTTGGCACTAATCACAATGACTAGTGTATTTTTCACATCCTGATGAAGAGTGGGCCAATAATAACCTACTTGTAACACTTTGAATTTTTTCCTCTTTGCTGCAAAGTGACCTCCACAAGGCCCATCATGACAGGTTAGAAGGATGTCAAAGACTTCCTCCTCCCTGACACACTTTCTCAAGATTTGATCTAGGCCAAGTTTGAAAATATTGCCCTCAATCCAAGTGAAGGGGGAGCTTTCCCTGACTATCTTTCTCTTTTCTTTGGAAGACAAGTTTGGTGGAAACTATGCTGATACCAAATAGTTTGCTATATTAGCAAATCATGGAGAGAGAACTAAAATAGCAAATAAGTGCTCATTCGGTAACTAGTCATCCACCATTCCTTCTTCACCTATAGGCAGATTTACTCTAGACAAAAAGTGTGCAACAACATTTTCCTTACCAGGCTTATCAACAATGGTTAAATCAAACTACTGTAATAAAAGTAACCATCTTATAATTTGAAAATTTGCATCTGGTTTGTTCATTAAACACTTGATTGCAACATGATCAGTATGCACAAATGTTTGATAGCCTGTAATATAATTCCTGAATTTGTTTAATGAATGCACAATAGCCAGGAGTTCCTTTTCAGTCACTCTATAATTTAGTTCATCCTTTGATAAATTCTTATTGATAAAATAGATAGCATAAGGCATTTTTTCATCTATCTGACCTAGGGATGCTCCTATGGCTTTGTGTGTGGCATCATCATGAATATGAAAGGGGAGGGCCCAATTTGGGCCTCGAAGAATACGTGCAGTGGTTAACTTATCCTTTAGGATGTGTAAGGCCTCTTGACAGCGTTTAGACCATATAAACTAAGAGTTTTGGCCAACAAACCAAATAAAGGAGAAGCCAACTTATTGAAGTCCTTTATGAACCTTTAGTAGTACCCAGCTAACCCTAGGAAACTTCTGACATCTCTCTGCTTTTGAGGAGGTGGGACCCTTTGGATGATAGCTATTTTGTTTGGGTCCACCTACAGTCCTTGCTGAGATATTGAATAACCTAGCAAATTCCCTGCAGTCATTAAGAATTCACATTTTTCAGGACTGAGAGATAGGTTCATTTGAATGCATTTGTGCAGTACTTTGCCTAGGTTAGACAAGGCTTCTTGAAAATCACACCCATAAGGTGCAAAATCATCCATATAAATCTCCATTGTATCATGGACTAATTCGGTGAAAATACTCAAGATTGCCCTCTTGAAAGTGGCAAGAGCATTGCATAGGCCAAAAGTAAGGACCCTATAGGAAAAAGTACCCCAAGGACAAGTGAATGTGGTCTTATCCTAGTCTTCTGGGTAGATTTGGATTTGATTGTAACCACTGAATCCATCTAGGAAAGAGAAAAACCTTTTCCCTGTCAGGCCATCTAGCACTTGGTCAATGAAGGGTAGAGGAAAATGATCCTTCTTTGTGGCTTTGTTCAACTCCCTGGAATCGACAAAAATTCTCCACTTACCATTTTTCTTGAGAACTAACACCAAATGAGAGACCCACTCACTGTCGGAGATAGGGTAAATGAATCTTGCGTCTAGTAGTTTTTGTAGTTCTTCTTTAACTACATCTTTAAGAGCTAGATTCATCCTCCTTTGTGGTTGTCGGACCGGCTTGCAACCTTCTTTGATGTATATGTGGTGAGTACACACTAAGGGGTGTACTCCCTTCATTTCCTTGTAACTCCAAGCGAAGGCTCCTAGATTTTCCTTTAACATGTTGCATAGCTTCTCTTCTTCGAGAGTAGAAAGAGATGGATTGATGTTCAAGGTTCTATTCGAGCCGAATTCTATGGTTTTAACATGAAGTGGGTTGGAATCGGCCAAGCATAAGTCAATTGGATGATTTTTCTGGGTTTCCTTTACTGCTTCTTCTAAGGGTAATGAACCAGGAGTTGGACTTTAGAGTAGGTGTTCAATCAAGTCATCCTCATCCTATTGACCTCCTCCCATGGTTGCTTCTAAACCATAAAGTTGGGAGGAATAAACTTCATCTTCTTCCTCCTCCTCCAACCATAAAGGTAATTCATGCTCTAGAGAAGGTTGAGAAAGAGGGTATAGGACTAACTACTTTGACATATGCCCATTCTTGATGGTCATATTCCCAGCTTTGTAGCTAATGTAAGCATTGGCAGTGGCCAACCATGGCCTCCCAAGGATGAGAGGGTAACCAGTAAGCTTATCCTTAGGCTAGAGAACTTGGAAATCTGTGAGGTACTCCCAAGAGTCGATGGAGACCATCACATCCTCCACAATTCCCTCGGGGGTTACTGTGGAATGGTCTGCAAGTTGCAGAACTATTGTGGTCTTCCTCAATGAACTTTGGAGGCTGAGCTTGAGCATGGTGTCCTTGGTCATCACATTAATGTCAGCCCCAAGATTGATCAGAGTGTTTGGGACAACGGTGCCATTGATGTGCACATCTACTACAAGGCTTCTAGGGTTCAAATATTTTGGATAGATTACCTACCCCAGCATTAATTCAGACAGCTACCCAATGACATTAATGGTGGGGGCATCCCTTTTTCACCTCCATAGATGCTTGAAGCACTTCTCCTTAACCAACTTATTGTAAATGGGAACATCTTTTATTGCGTGGAGGAGTGAGATCTTTACACATAGATTTTTCAATTCTCCTAGAAGTTCAGTCTCTTCTAGGGTAGGCTGGATTGATTGGGCTAATCTCTCAAGAAAGGGTGGATTTACTTTAAGGTTGCTTTCCTATCTTTCTTCCTCAACCTCCCTAGGTGGAGGTGGAGGTTGGTTATCCAGGAGAACTCTCCCAAATCTCAGGGTAATCTCCTGGATTTCCATAGCGTAAGTTGGATATGATGTCTCTCTACTGTATACTTACTGAGCCTACCTATTGTTCACGTTTGGATTTGGCTGGGCAGGCATCTAGGGTTGCTTGGGTGGAGAAGAGTGTAGGAGTTTTGGTTGGTGATGAGCCCGGAATTGGGTAACTTATTGGGCTCATTTTGCCTAATTTTCCTTGTTCAATCCTCCATTTTTCATAGATTATGCATGTTTTTTTAGTATGTTTATGTTATTTGAATGAATAAGGGTGGTCACTCTGCTAGGGAGGCTAATACATGGTTATTTCAGGTTTTTTGGACAAATTTTGGAGCAAAACCAAGCAATTATGGGCCAGATGACAGCCAAGCTTGAGGTGAGGATTCGTAGGGGGGTTGTCTCTGGCATTAAATGGCCCTTCCTCGAAATCTCCACCCTCAACTCCGAGCTCAACAGGCAACCAAAACGAATCCTAAAGGCAACCAAGCAGCTTTGGGAAGAGTGACTGTTTACTAGCAGTTGGAACAACCGAGTCCCTTGAATTTAGGAGGGCTGCTAGGCCCCTTGTAGTGTATAAATAGGAAGGCCTCAGCCTTCATAGTTTACTTTTGGAACCATTGTATTTTTGCACTATAGTGCTATCTTTTTCTCAGCTCGTTTTCTTGTAGCTACTGTTGTACAACTTTCTTGTGATGATTATTTTTGGATAATGAAAAGCAGTTCTATTTGGCATCAACTATGAGTTCTTTATAGGAGCCTATAGCTCTTGGGGTTGGGCCCAACCTAAGAGCCAAGTCCTCCTTTATGTACTGTAATTTATGTCTCTGCAAAATAATTTTTGTTAAGTAGAATAACATCTTGCTAGTTACATAGGTCATTTTTGATGATTAAATAGCTTTTCATGTCCAAATTTACTTGATAGGTTAATCACAGGGAAGATATTCAGGAAAAGGCTACCAAGCACCTTGGATCTCACCTCCCCCTAGTGGAATCATGAGCTGGTACCAAGGTGACCTTACTGCCACCAAAAACATTGTATTTGCTTCACTATGCAAGTATTAGCGTTGGATTCTTAGTTGTTGAACTTAATATTAGTTTTGATTGCATGCTTAGGTTTATGATTGCTTTGTTGCATAGTTATTTCATATGATTTCATTGTAAATAAACTTTTGTTCCATTTCTTTGTTGTTATCTAGGTTAGAATAGGCTAACGTAGATAGGTCTTTGATTTTCCAAGTCCTTGTTTGTGTCGTTTGAAAAACAACTTGCAGAGCACCTGTTATACTCATCTATCTGCCCATTCTCCATCAATCCCACCTACTCCATCCTCTACTTAGAATCCTTGCTTTACATTTGCCACATTCGCTCACTTCGCCCTAATTCTCATATTTTTGTGCAATCTTCCTCTATCCCTCCTTGAACAAATCCGACCATCCTCTCCACTCCTCAACTCCATCCACCAAAACCTAGACCTCCTTATACCATTATCTCACCTCCATACCCACTCCTTCACCTTTTTCCCTCCATCAAACCTCAAAAATCCCATTTCTGAACATCCTGTAGAAAATTACAGACATCCTATAGAAATTCCAGAACATCCTATAGAAACCCTACAGACTTCCTGTAGAATCTCACGAAAGTGGTCTCTTGATTGCCAAACTTTGTGAAACTCTCTGGAAGGGTGATAGGGACCCCTTAGGCCCTCTCTGAACCTTCCCAACCTCTTGCAAGAATTTCCTCTCGCTGATCCACCTCTGCACAGTCAAAAACAATGAAAGCACATGCATGATAATTCTGACAACTTATTCAAAAATACAAAAAGATGTTTTCTTCAGATAGTGATAACTTAGACACATGCATTTTACCTTCCTAGAAGTCAATGGCACCTCTGTCAGTAGCTTGCATCCCCTTTTTCGCATCAATAGGACTAGATGGTAAAATTAGGGTTTGCTAGGGTTTGCATTTCCTTTCAGCTTTTCAGTTTCTTTCCGCAAGTAGATTAGTTTCCTTTGAGTTAGATTTCATCCATCAGTTAAAAAGCTTCTTCTCAGAGCTCATAGAAGTTGGCTTAAGCCCCTAGTGGACTTGTGTCAGCTGACCAAGTGACAGCTGTAGCAAGAGCTAGTACTTATGCATACAGCACCATCGCTTCCAAGTTTATTATGAACTATCAGGTTGATAAAATTAAAGAAGGGAGTCCCAGGAGTTGCAGCATTATTGCTGCAGTACAGGGGCCCACCAGTTGGGCATGTGGTGGAGGCAGTAGAGCTAGAGCATTGTTGTACTGGGGCCTCCACCTCTAGAGTGGTGTATTGCACTGAGGTTGTGGTAGAGCATAAGGTTGAAATGACTGGCTAGCTGGCTGGGAGTGATACTGAGATGCATAGGACCAAGGAGGGGGTGTAGAATAGGAAGGATAAGCAGGGGGTCCCCAAGAAGGTATTGTTGTGGTTTGTTTGGGGTTGTAATATGCATGGGATGAACCTTGCATGCCTTGCTAGTATGTTCTAGGCCCATGAGGTCTCCTTTGGTTAATGTAGCAAATCTGCTCAGTGACCCCTTCATCTCCTTGATATACAACTTTAAGTCTGAGTAAAGAAGGGCACTTGTCTGTGGAGTGGTTTTCTTCATAGACCGAGCAAATTTCAATAGATTTCAATGGACATTCATTCCTAGGATGCATCCTGGTGCACCTAGGACTAAAAATGTCCAAGGCTCTCTCTACTTCCTCCTACTTCCTTTTAATGTTCATGGTGTCCATTTGCAAGGCAAGGGTTTGCAGCATCTCACTTTTGAAATCTTCCGACATGTTCCCAATTTCACCCTTGACGGATGAGTTGGAAGATGATGAACTGGCCATAGGTTGACTACCCCTACCCTTTTTCCTGGCTGCCCTAGAATGGTTTCTAAAGATAGTCTTGATATCCTCATAGGGTAATTGGTAGATATCGCCTCCTACTAACAAATGTAAGGTATCCAAAAGATCTTCTCTTACTCCCCTAAGCAAGACCAGCTTTAGTAACTTAGGGTCAAGTGTGCACC